>JANIJG010013760.1:7345-42599 GCA_024611175.1 Megaceryle torquata
GTACCTGAAGAAAAAAGGTACCTGAAGAAAAAAGGTACCTGAAGAAAAAAGGTACCTGAAGAAAAAAGGTACCTGAAGAAAAAAGGTACCTGAAAGGCAAGTGAAGCTACAAGCTTCATCTCGTACTCGAGATGCTGGCAGTGGACCAGTTGCCTGTTCTTAGAGAGTGCTACAGCCACACAGTATGAACCTGTGCTTTAGCTCAATTACGTTCTGTTAACGACCGTTGAGAGTCATTGCCATGAGACAAGAGACTTCACGTCACACACAGAAGATCAGCAGGTTTGCTTTAGGAGTGCCAGGTTCAGCAAACAGCTTTACAAGTCCAGACACCTCTGTGAAGCTCCACACATCTCCAGAGCACAGCAACCATCCAGGCAGACCAGCCAAGGCTTCTCTGACATGAGAATATCCGAAGTAACATCATCACTGTTAATTACAGGGTCACAGAATGAAAGCAACTCAAAAACATCCGCAGATGACGTGCACAGGCTTCTAACACAACAGCTCCGCTCACCACGCGCAAGGACATCACACAAAGAGCTCCCCATCGTTTTTAAACCACCACCTACACAAACTCATTCAGAACTAACTTGGAGCAATGAAAGGAGCTTTGTTAAGACACACAAAAGGAAAACCATCTCTGTGTAAAGGTTTAGAAGCTCCAAGTCTTGCAGATGACCAGTGAAATATGTCTATTTTTCTGGTGCACTGTTTCCACGCTGGTATGGAGCACTAGGCAAGCAGCTGTATGCTGCTGCTTCTACAGGCATACCATACATCAAATGTGATCATGAGCCTGTGTTTTGTTGAGGGGATGGAAGAAGCACCACCCAGCATGAGCATCACAGGTCTGCAAAGCCAACCACACTTTTCCCTTTCCTGACATCCAGAGGGGTCTATTAAAATCCCTCTGAGTAAAACAACTAATAACTTGGAGAAGAGAAGCCTGAGAGGGGATCTGAGGAATGGTTACAAATCTCTGCAGGGTGGGTGTCCAGTAGAAGGGGCCAGGCTCCTGTCAGTGGTGCCCTGGGATAGGACAAGGGGTAATGGTCACAAACTGGAACATGGAAAGTTCCACCTCAACATGAGGAGAAACTTCTTCACTGGGAGGTTGACAGAGCCTGGCCCAGGCTGCCCAGAGAGGTTGTGGAGTCTCCTCCTCTGAAGACATTCAATACCTGTCTTGATATCATAGAATCATTAAGGCTGGAAATGACCTTCATCAAGTCCAACTGTCTACTAAAGATTATAATAACCACTAAACCATGCACTGAAGTGCCACATCTAGACATTCTTTGAACACCTCCAGGAATGGTGACTCCACCCCCTCCCTGGGCAGCCTGTTCCAAGGCCTCACCACTCTCTCTGGAAAGAAATTTTTCCTAATATTCAACCTAAACCTCCCCTGGCACAACTGAAGCCCCTTTCATCTCATCCTATCACTAGTTACCTGGGAGGTAACTCACTACAAACTCCCTTCAGGTAGTTGTAGAGAGCAGTAAAGTCTTCCCTCAGCCTCCTCTTCTCCAGACTAAAGAACCCCAGCTCCCTCAGCTGCTCCTGTGTGGGCTGCCCCGGGTGACCCTGCTCTGGCAGGGGCACTGCACTCGATCTCCAGAGGTCTCTTCCAACCCCTAACATTCTATGGTAACACCAGGTACCAGGAAACTTGTGGAGTAGCTTCTCTTCTCACCCATCACCCAACTCTACCTCTACAGAAATCCCACCAGAAACCTCACGCAGAGCAGAAGATCTCCCGTCCAGCTCTGCCCCTCCTGCATGCTGCCTCTGAGCCCAAGGAGGATGGAAACCCCATCACCAATGCCCTGGACCATGCAGAACACGACGCAGAAGAAAAGCTGCAAACCAAGTGGCTGATTTCACTAGAAAAGAAATAAAAAGCCAAGTTTCACCTACAGCGTGTTGACTGGCTACAGCCTGGCCCACTCCTAAGGAGGTTGCCTTTGCTCTCCCTCACTGATTCAGCCCAAAGTTGTGTTTAACTAAAAAGCACCCTCTTGTTCTTTAGAAGGCGTCGGAGATGATGAACAATGTCTGTTCCAGTACTTAATGACTGTTAGAAACATGATTAAACTCCTTTTTATGTCCCTAACTTCTAGTCATTGATTTCAGTATTTTTTTTATGTCTCTTCTGTAGTTATTCCTCAGAACTTGGTCTCCTCTCCCCTTCAAATTATTTACATACACTGTTAAATGTTTATCTAATTTTTTTGCTAAATTGAACACACTATTTTTGCTTGCTGGTATTTTATTCAGAATTAATATCTTTTTCTGTGGTGGTTATTTTTTGGCATGCTTTTAAATATTGCAGATCATTAACAATCTGGCTTGGAGAAACATTAAAAAAAAAATAATAAAGAAAAGCCAGCAAAGAATGGGCACATTTCCCAGCACTACCGCTTCACCTCTTCTCCCTTCCAAGACCTGTGACATAGAACATAGATAATTCCAAGGATGAGTGGAAGAGAAGCTTGGCTAACGAGCCAGCAGTCCAGGGGAGCGGGGTTATGGAGGCAGGACAGCCACACATCACGACAAACGCTCCTCGACGCGTCTCACGTACCAGCAGTAACTGGTTTTTTAACCATCAGAGCTGACAGCTGCCCTTTGGAGAGAGAAGCCATAGAATGCAGCAGACTGATACCTCTGTGTACAGAGTACAGCCCCTGCTCCCTCATCTGCTATATATTTAACTAATCCACAGTAAGTGTAACAATGAGCAAGTCTGTGCCCAGCATAGGACTGGTAAATGGGGAAGAAAAAAACCAAAAGGAACCAGCAGAAGGCAGCTTATTTCTCCCTCTTGCCTCTGAGAGGCTTACCCAGTTTCACCCAGGTGTGCTGCCGCCTTTACTGGGAACACCACCCTGTGCTGTTACCTGGATCTGCCCCAAAGTCACAACTGTTTTGCAAAGCAAGAAAAGGTCCAAACAGTTCTGTTGCGAGTGGAAGAGGTTGGCTTTCCACCCCGGACTCCCTAACAACAGGTTGGGCTGCACAAGCTGAACAATTGCTTTGGGAGAAGGAACTGAAAGCCATCAGCGAGCGCTGGGCTTGATGAGCCTGCTCAGAGCCGAGCTTCCTCCCAAAAGAAGGGTGGCCTGGTTTGAGGCAAGCATTTGGCTGCAGAACCCAAACAGAGATCGCTGTCATCCCGCAGAGGATGGAGTATTTTCTGCACCACGCCCTGGGTAATTCACAGAGCTGTTGCAACAGCCCACGGCCATCGAGCCCTGCCAGACCATTCCAACGGATCCCGAAGAATTCCCCAGGAACACAAATATTTGCTTACCAATAAATAAGGGAACGCAAAGGCCCAGCAAAACCCCTCCGAAATTAAAGCAAACTGTTGTCATCTCCCTCCTCACTTCTCTAATGCCAGTGAAAACAGCCCAGGAACTTGACTAGTCAGGGATATTTCAAAAGAGGAAAGTCCCTCCAGATAGAAGAGAAAGATCAGCTATCTGGCTTCGATTCAGGACATTTTATTCCAACACTAGAGAGAAATTATTAGGGGGATGTTAACTCGCTTGGGTTATCCGGACAGGCTGCCAGCGTGAACTAATGCAAAACTTCTGTGCTACTTCATGTTTGTGGAAAGAGCTTGCCACCCCCGTACCGCTTCTGATGGCTGGGCTGCTTCAAAGCAGCCACACTGGAAAGGGAACTGCACTCACACAAGCACCAAATTAAGTACAAATGCCAACCCTTTACATTCTGCCTCAATATATTTATTGCAAGGGCTTCCACTGCTGAAAACCCAAACCCAACTTCCCCCCGCCATTTATTTATTTTACATATCATTGATCTCTCTCTCTCTTGAAATCTCTCTATGTCGTGGCTCGCTAGAGATCCATCACTCTGGGGTGTGAGTGATGGGTATCATTAGTCTTGCACAGCTTAAGGAAATGGCAGCTGAAATATTTCATGCTGAACATACTTCACAGTTTGAAATAAACCCGTAAGGAAAATATGCCAGAACACCTCAATTGCCTGTTTTCTTTGCAAACTGTAAAATAAACTTTGTCCTGAAAGCAGAAGGGAGGGCTTCCCAGCTCTATTTTCCCAAATAAGACAAACTCTCTCTGCCATGGGCATCTACACGTCACCGTGCAAAGCTCTACTCTTAGGTGGAGATTCTGCCTCACCTTATGGAGGATTTTTTTGGAGGGGTGGGATCGTGCACAGCCTGACCCACGTCAACGCTCCTCTTTTCCAACCAGCTTTAATGAAAGCAGCAGCAGAACTGGACCGCTCCTTTTGGGAAGAGCCCTTATATCCTGCATGTTCTCCTGCTGCAACACCTACAATCTTGATGCAAGCCTAAGTCGTTTTGCAAAGAGGGAAGCAAAAGCAAATCTCAGAGACACAATCCTCTCGTGTCCCTCCAGAGCCAGTACAAACCCCCCAGGACAGCAAAGCGACACGCGATGGTCACCCGGAGATGAAGGTACACTGGGGAAATGACAAATAGAAATGCAACGGTTGGGTTTGGGGTTGAAACCCCCCCCGTGATGGAGCAGATGGCCTTAAGAGCGTGGGAGACTTGGGGGCCTGACCTGCTTTCAGCACAGAGCCTTATTTGAGTTCCTCCTGCGTACATGTGGGAGCACGCACCCGCCGGGGCACTCCGCTCATCCATGGCAGGAGCATGAATCCCACTTCCTTACCGAACCAGCGAGCTCTGTGTAGGTGTGAGAAACAAGGAAGTCTGCAGACTCCCCAAAAGAAAAAAAAAAAGTGTAAGATCTTCTTGAGAGACAGAGGAATTAAAGAAAACCATAGCAACAAGTCAGTCCACCTACCCAAACCACCCACCCACCACCAGTTTCATTTGCTGACGCACTTCAAAAACAAGCTGGCTCCTACCCGCTCTGGAAGGTGAGCAAGCCCTGAGAGCTCATTAAATTCCCTTCTCAGCTACTCTTGTATGCCTGCAGCTAGTGAGCAAGTGGGATATAAATAGAAGTTATATAACATCGCTTTGTTGATTCCTGTGCTTACAAAAAAAAAAAAAATAGGCAGCATGACCTTGTTTTTCTGAATAGCCTGCCTCTGCCTGCTGGTGGAGGACTTGAATCCTGCCAGGGATCATCTGAAAAGTTTCTGTTGGACCTGGAGCCCACCAAAAGGAATAAGGAAAAGTAGGGATTGACAACCCTGCTCCTTACAGGACCGGGATTGCACCTGAATGCCGAGAGGATCGTGGTACCTCACAACCGTGAGCAATATGAGGCTACCAAGACTGGAGGATGAGTGACACAGCTGAACGCTGACATGGCATCTCTCCTTGTTTACCACCTCTACTGCTCAAGAGCACAGAGGGGCACCTCAAAATCTAAACATAAAGGCTCCCTTTGGGCAAAAAAAAAGAGGAAAGATGCTGTGATACAGGACTACTGATGGCCCAAGGATGCTTCAAAAAGTAGCATCAGGTGCAGCTGAAGGACTACGTGGTATCACTACAATCTCACCTCATCCACCCCGGGAGAACTCAGCCTCACAACTGCATAAAATTGAGATTTACTCTTTCTTTTTTTTTTTCTTCTTTAATTATTGCCCAAAAAGAACAAATCTCACCTATGCATCTTACTGCCCCCAGTAAGAACAAAACCATCTCTGCAGGAACGAGTCCTGGCAGCTGTCAGCTCCGTCCCTCGGTGCGTTATTAGCAGGGCTGTTTGTTTTGAACACGGTGCTATCGAAGGGGGGCAAGCCAGGCTGGGACTTCACCGTGCTAAATCCATTCAAATACAAGGGACGGAGACCTTGTGCTCCTGTGGGTTGGCCATCCCCAGTCTCCTCACGCGCTGCGGATCAGCAGAGCATCAGGATGCAGATTTCCCCAGCGCCGACTTAATTACCAGCGCAGGTTGGAGGTAACTGTGCCGTGAAGGAGGGGCTGGGCTTGCAGCGTGCTTGGTTTCAGAGCGGGGGGTCTTTCACAGCAGGACAAGATTGCTGCCCACTGCTGAATGCCCCAGGGGATGCAGGTCCTTACCATTTACTTTTTTTGATGTCACATTCCAAAGCAACATATGCGGAATGCAAACAAAAAAAAAGGGAAGCAATTATGGTGGATTTTACCATAAAATAAAGAAATAAAATGGTAAAAGACAGAGGTGACCACTTAATACGTGCCAATAGCTTGCTGGTCTTGCATTAGTTTCCGAAACGGGCATTATTAAAACAAGGCAAACAAGCTACAACATCCTACATTGACAACTCTGCCTGTTAGCAACAAAGAGTAGAAGCTTTAAGAAACATTTTTTTGATCAATGCCCAAAAGGTCAAAAGTTTAGCGAGCCAAATGATATTCTTGCCTCCCGAGCGTCCACCATCACGTACAATCTCATGTGCTTGCAGATACCTGGACTGGTGCAAACCTGGTAAGTAGTTGATCTGGTTTAAAAAGCCCAAAGCACAAACCCTAAAGCACCGTCGTGTCCCTAAATCTGTGCTTTCTATCACCGATACTGCTGTAACCACCTTTTGCAGAATTTTCTCCCCATTTTGCAGGACAGTAGTAGTCACGGAGAAAAAGAAAGGTGTTTTAGCAGCTGACTACGACAGGACATCTTTAGGCCAACGGGGAAAGTGAAACAAATAAAGCGAGTTGACTGGCTGGTTCCAGCTATCTCACTGTTGGTATTTTAGAGGCACTTGCCCTCCCTCCTCACCCTTCAGGGTATTTCACAGCCAATGCCACAGCAGGGCTGAAGGACACTCATCGGTCTCCAAGTCACTGCTCCCCTCACAGAAGCGAGCCCCATCTCCCAGCCCACCAAGGAGTCACTTGGTTTCTTTGGCTTTCCTTTGTGCCACAGACACCAGAATCAGACCGCTCCGGATTCAATTCCTTTTGAGCATCAATTCTGCAATTGCCTAATAACTATCGATCCTCTCTGGACAGTCTGAGGCACTGAGTTCAGGAAAGGAGACCACAATTAGATGACCTTTAAAGGTCCCCTCCAACCCAAAAAGATTCTATGATTCGATTCACTCTGATGCTGGAGTTTTCTTACCAGTGGCAATGCACAAGTAAGAATGGTGACTATGTCCAGATCTGTGTGCGGTGCAAGACGGACTTGGAGATGGGAGAGTCATGTTAGTCCAACATTTTACCCAAAGCAGTATTTTCTACTAAACCACACTAAGGCAGAGCTGAGTACTGTGATATCTGGTATCTCACTCGTTCAGATGGTACTTCTGCAAGGGGCAGCACGCTACCACATGGCCAGATCCCCCAACCTCAACGAGCACTCCAAGGAGGGCACATAGACCACACAGCTCCCCTTTGCTGGCTGAACTAGAGAGCTCTGGAAGCTAAATCAACTCAAAGCCACACAGCTTTTTGTATGGTCATGTCTCAAAGAGCCTCACACACATATGGAGAGCTCCAAACCTTGCCTCTGCACAATGATGATTCATTCAAGACTAGATGATCTTGAAGGTCTCTTCCAAGCAAAGACATTCTGTGATTCTTGCAGTGCTGCAATGGAGGCACAACTCCCCAGTCCAAAACCACGGGCTCTTTGGTGCTTTCTCGAGACTTGCTGGCTCCTGGTCCTCATGCCATACTCAGATGGAGGAGTGCAGAGCAAATCCCATCATCGTCCTCTGTGCAGGAGCAGCAACTCTGCTCAGATGCCTTAAAGCTAGGAGCAAATCCCACTTGTTTCCTGAAAAATAATCACCTTTTCCACGGGTGCTGACTCGCAACACTTCATCCTCCCTGCAGCCCACCCTGGGACAAGCTGTGGATGAAGGGGGAAAGAAGAACCACTGCACTTGGAAGCAGGAGCTCTGCATCCACTTGAAGGGTAGTGCTTAAAAAAAAGCCTGAAAACTCAACTCATGTCATCAACCTCATTCTACCTTCCCTTGCTGAAAATACCAACGTGCGCGTGTGGGCAATTTGTCACGCAATCTAACTTTTGAGAAGATCCCTAATTAAAGGAGCAGAGCGAACTCTCCATGAAGAGGCAGTTACATAAGAGACTTTCCTCGTCATTAACTTCCACCGACCAAGGAAACCCCAAACTCCACCGAGGTGAGACAGAGTAACGGCACATGCCATTTTTATTCAGCAGACGAGAGTTGCAGGAGACGTCCTCAGCCATCTCCTCCACTGTCGCTCATTTACCAGGGCTGTTTTCACAGAGGTGAACTCACTGTGTCTCAAGGAGCAGAACAACCTTCCACCTCTTCCCAAGGAGATGCAGCTCCATGCACAATGTGCCCATGAGCCACGGCACCAGCTGGCAGCCCCCTGGGTGAGGGCACAGAGGAGAGAGTGGGGCTGGCAGGACATCCCCCCACCCCCGGGGCTGGTCTGTGCAGAACTGCTGATGGCAGCTCTCTCTCGAGGTGGATACTGAGGGTTATATGAATTAATAAAAGGGTTTATGTCATTTTCAGCTCAGTGAGCTGCAGCATTTGTCAAGTTAATTTGTTGCCCGGCATTGACCCTGCGGTTCCACCTTTGCTTCTGTCTCCTTACAAATGAGGGCAGGCTTCCCACAGAGAAGCAGTGCTCCTGCTGAGAGGCAGTGACGAGCTCACCGGACACAGCCACGACACTTTCATCACCACCTCTGTTACCAAAGAACCTGACAGTGTTTCTCAGTGAATTCCAGAAACTAAAAATAACCCAGAAAAGTTTCCAGCCAGCGAGCTGTAAGGGGGCAAAGACTTCTGTCTCTCTCCTAGAACAGTTCATTATCTGATCCACGTTCAGCCTATAGCGAAACACCGAGCGGCGTGGGATTCAGCATGCTCTACACTACCAGCTCAGCCTCTTTCTTAAGGCAAACTGGGAGTATTTTCCTTGCCCTGCTTCTCCCCCACATTAATTTTCTTAGCGACGCAATAAAAAAAAATTAAAATCATTAAAAAAACAACCCCAACTCCTGCCAATTACAATAAAGAACATTTCTAGATTTGCTTTTCTGCTCGAGTTGGCAACCACCTACTTTGCCTAGCCTTCATATTGGCCCTGCACATATCTAATGAAACAGCAACACCTATTCCAGTTATCCCTTCCCAGCATCACGGGGATCTGTTCTTCCAGTGAAGCCCAGGGGAGTTACCTGGGAACTCCCATTATTAACCACATTACAATCATCATGTGCCAGTTCCTGTGTGTCAGTACCAACCTTTTGCTTAACTTCAGGCCGAATTAATTTCCCGTGTGAAAACCTGGAGTTCAGAAAATGCCATCCAGGGGTGACATGTTCCTGGCTTTGCTGCCAAAAAGCCTTTTTACATAACCTGTCCCTATCCCATCCGTTTCCTATTCAAAAAGGTCTGTGGATAGAAGCAATTGAAGTTCAGTAAAAATTATTCAGGCTGAGCACAGAAGGAACTTGTTCAGAATAGTACAAATCAAGAGCTGCTAATAATAACCAAGAAAATAAATAAATAAATGAAATGAAATGAAGATAAACTGCTTTAGGACTCAAAGACAGAGCTGACTGATTTGGCTGGGTTGACTTTCACAATGACAGATGCAGTTGCTTGCCCAGAGACCAAAGATGACTCTTCCACTGGCAGTTACTGGAAACTGCCACAGAACTTCAGCAATTCTGCTCCCCAGATCGCAAAGGCCGTGAAGCCCTACCCACCTCATCTGCAAAACTTACCAAAAGAACACGAACTAAAAGCAGGATAAAAGACCACAGAAAGTCTTGGGCTTTTTTTCTGTACCTGCATCTGGTTTCCCTAAGCAGACAAATTTTCCAACATATTTCGTACAACCGAAGTCTTCCTAAGCAGGGCACCCACCACATTGCTGCACTCAGGAAACCTTCACCGTGCTGCAGCTCAAGCCTGCTTTATAAAACCCTTCACATGTGAAGCTGTGCAGAGTAATGAAACCCCCCCCCCCCACAAAGGGGGTGCCCCCAAACAGACCAGACCCTTCTGCACCTCTGCAAATCAACTGTGGAGAAAAGCTGGGTTATGTCCATTTACTGTGCTAGAACCAGTGCCAGTAAAGCGAGGCACCAACCCTCTTCCTACCCAGCACCAGCAGATTACCCAATACAGATGAACCAAGCCAGGGGACATCTTTGGGCACTGGTAAAGCACTTGATTTCATTATTTTTTTTTTTGCCTTTTGCCATCAGGCCGCTGGAGCTGCGGCACAGAGCATCTCCGTTACCACCGCTCCACAGGATATTTTCAATAAAGCCACATCTGTGCTTTCTGTGCATGAGTAAGAGCTCCTGGGTGTGTCCGAGCCCTTGGAGCTTACAGCCTTAGCTGCAGGCACCACAACTTATGTGGTTCCTAAAACATTCTGTACTTAAAAGCAGCCTCCAGTCCCGCGCTGCCGCGTTAGCACGTCCACGGACACGCACCGAGTCGCTGACCAGAACCTTTTCTGAAGGTAAAGACAACAGCCAAGTGCATATCCCTGAGTGGGAAAGGATGGAAAACAGTTACTCTGGTTTGCAGAAGTAACATCTATAAAGGCAAGAGTGGAACAGAAACTGGCAGGGCTGTAAGGCACGGCAGCATTATGCCATTTGCTAGAAGCATCCTCTGCCAACAGCTCGTTCCCGACCGCGCCATTATTTTACAGACTCCCAGCCCCCAGTTACAGACAGCAAATGCAAGCTAAAGAATCTCCCTTGCTGCTGAAAAAGGTGTCTTTGGAGCTGGATCACAGATTTATTTCCCTTTTTG
Source organism: Megaceryle torquata (assembly GCA_024611175.1). Lineage (NCBI taxonomy): Eukaryota > Metazoa > Chordata > Aves > Coraciiformes > Cerylidae > Megaceryle > Megaceryle torquata. The sequence continues at coordinate 18,065 of JANIJG010013760.1, forward strand.
TTCTGACCAGATGAGCTGAGGAATCTGCTTCCAGCACCGATTAGCGCACAGCGGGAAATCTCCATTAGTTCTGGGGTCCAGCACAAGCAAAGGATCTCTCTGTGTCAGGCTGCTGCAAAGTTTGTTTTTCCTTCCAGCACGACAGTGTGAGGTTATGTGAGGCTGCCTGGGAGCTAGGAAGATGAAAGCTCAGCGTCCTTTACGTTGGAGAAAAGCAGGAAATTTAAAGGAGTGACTCTCCCCAAGGAATGTTAATCCTGTCATGGCACTTGAAGGCAATGTGGATTTTAAACGCTCAATTCCCACTTGGTCTTTTGTGAGGGAGCTTCACCACAGAGCATGAACACAGGGGAAAAAAAAAAAGAGGGTACTCATTACAGAGACAGAGTGAAGGGAGCCCCAAAACATGCCCTCTCCTCTCAGGGGAAGTTTGTGTCAGCATGAGAGGTGCTGCTGTAGAGATCTCGTGCATGTTCTCACCACAACGACCAGCTATCACTAGTCAGGATTCAGCCCCACGTTACATTGATTCAAACCTCACCGCGTGCTGCTGCCCAGAGAATACAGCTGCTTTTTAGCACATCTCTGGTCACGGCTGGGCCAGACCTTTTCTGTGGGATCAAGTCTCTCTTCACTGGAAGGCTGTTTTTCCATCAGATCAACCATACTGGAAACAGTGGGCCACATATGTGCCTTGTGACCTGTGCCAGATTCTATGGTCCTGCTCTGGCAGGGGGGTTGGACTCAAAAGATCTCCAAGGTCCCTTCCAACCCCTGACATCCTGTGATGCTGTGATAGGTAAGAGTGCTCTTTAGTTCTCTTTGCCCAAGCTCTCCTGAAAATGCTAGTGTGTTTTACCTTCAAGTACCTAAATAAATGCTCCTAATTAGGATGAAGCACAAATGGCATCAAACCATAAGCCTTAAATCTGCGGGTACATCCAACATTTGGACGTGTCACTTCCCTGAGCTAAAGGGCCAATCTGCAAAACTGACCTTCTTAAATCACTGATGGTTTTGTTCAGACACGTGAAACACATTGCAGAGGGGTGGGGAATGGGTAACTCTGCAGTAACTATGCATAAAAGCCCGTTGTTCAAGACTGAAACAGACTGTTTGCAAACAGAACGCATGCCAAGTCAAGAGAATAAGATATTTCACATTCAATCATCTCCGTGGGCTTGTTTTGCCACAATAAGGTTTTACTTTCTGTTTGGAAAGTTGATGTATGTACATTAAAAATCCATCACTGGGAGCAATTCTCACTTAGGGAAACCAAATTGTTACTTAAACCCCAGAAATGAAGGGCAGCAAGATTACAGGACAGCGGTGGTCCAGAGTTTACTCTTACTTCAAACTCTAGTTTGAAGTCTAACAAAAGCTAGTTGTAAGTCTCTGAGCATGCTGCAGTTGCTGGAAGTTCCTCATCGAATCAGTCAGGTTAACTTATGCTACAAAGCTGTGTTGTTGCACATTCCTCTACATGGCCCGGGGAAATACCTCAGTTACCCAGTGCCCATGCAAACATTTACTAAGTTAACTTTTGTATGGTAGGCCCTGATATATTTCTTAATTACAGGTCAAAGATCATTTAGTCATTTCCCCTCCCACCTCCTTAACCTCCTCAAGCTTCCTGGATTTCATAAAAACATTTCCCTTCCCAACATGTTTTAGTTATGACCTTGAAGTTTTCCATTTCCCTACCTGTATCGTAGTGTTCCCACCTTCCAGAAGGGCAATGGCTAGGAGGATGCTCTCATGGAAGACTCTGTCACTGGTGGCATTCATGATGAGATCTATGACCAGGTTGGATGCACCTTCTTTATCCAGATGACACTGAACATCTGCCAAACTCATCTCACCTCGGCTCATTGAACTCGATCCGGAGCTTCCTCCTATAAAGACGATCACGAGAAACAGGCTGAGATTCAAACCCTGCCCCCCTACGGCGATGGCACCTCTTTCCTGGGTTGAGTTCCTAACCTATCCCGGATGACGCTCGCACGTTTGTTAACAGAGATGAGCTCAGCTCCTAGCTTTTCTGCAAGGAAGAGTTTGGAACTTCGAGCACAGCTCGAGCCACAGCATAAGACGGGCACTTAAGGCGGCTTGAACATGTGCGAGTCTGCGGGAGGTGGCGTCCCGAGGGAGGACAGCCTGGGCTGGCAACGGGAGATGGTCTTTGCCACCGCTGCCTCGGCTAGAAGCAGAAAAGGGAGAGGGGACTGGTCTACTGGAAGAGGATCCTGGAAACAGCGGGGATTTGGGGATACAGAGAGAGGCAGAGGCTCTGCAGAACCAGCAAGGGGACGGAGAAAAGGAGAGACAAGTTCCAGAGGGTGGTGAAGCCAACACTGGGTTTTCGCGCAATTACAGAACCCTGAACTTCATGGATAAACAGACCAAACAAGAGAAGCAAGGAAGAGTTGGTGGAAGAGGCAGGAAGAACGAGAACTGAAGCAGGATGCTCTAGGAAGCAGAAGAGTATGGCAGCAGACAGCACAGCACAAGGACTACGGAAATATAAATACCAACTTCAGAAAACAGGGGGGAAACAGGGGCTTTGGGGGTTATTTTTTGTTTCTGATCAGACCTGCTTTCAACAGGATTACCCACTGCCTTTATTTTGAAAGGGCAAAACCTGCTGAATTTCTGTTTTAACAATGGTCTCCAATTAAATAAACTGCACTTTGTAACTGACTTGAAACTGAATTTTTGCTCCTCCTAACCCACAATCTCTCTGTAATACAACAGCATGGTTTTGTTCCAGATAGAGTTACAAATCTGACATCCTTATGAGCACATTTCCCAAATGTTACTGCAAACATTCCACTGACAGGGCTTTTCTAAGTGCATTAATTGAGAGAGAGGAAAAAAAAAAATTATTCAAGCCAACCTGAGACAGCATCTGGAAAGTGTAAAAAGCTCTGCCCACTTAATTGTCAAGGACTTTCTCAAATGCACTCAGGAGAAAAAGAAATCTGCTCACATCTGCGTGAGGAAAACGCAGTTGATGAGGTTAGAGACAGCAGAGTGATGCTCCCCTCAGCCCGAAGGGGAATCCCTCAAGGAGAATTAAAACACCTTGGAGTTTCTAAAGCCAGGAGGGACATGCAAGGACTTCTGCCCCATCCACGTGCATAGTTTCTTCTTCCTGGGGGATACCACAGAAGAGAAGAGTAGGGGGAAAAGAACCCCTCCTGTTTCACCTGGGAGACAGCGGTTTGTCAGGCAGATGCAGACACAGACAGAGAGCACCCAGCAGGGCAGATGACACGAAGCACCGGTGAGCAGGAGCACGTCCTACCTCCTGCCGCGGCTTTGCTGGTGCCTCCGGCGGACAAGGGGCCGTTGCCGAAGGTGGTGAGGCTCTCGCGCCGTCCCGCCGGTCGCACGTTGCCGTAATAACGGTTGACCAAAACTTGCCTGAGTGCCTCACCCTTGATTCAAAGAGGATAATGAAATCACGATGTGAGCTTCACGAAGAAACAAATGACTACTATTTGGTGGCAAGGGGACTGCTGGTATTGTTTGTCTACTTGGAGGGAGGGGGAACTGAGATGCTGGAGATGTGGGGAAAAAAAAAAAAACACTGAGGATCTCCCGATGTGCTCAGGCAGGCTGGGACACTGCAGGGGGGCAGGGGGGTGTCTCATATGATTTTGGGCTCCCAGCACTAGAAACAGCTACAGTTCAGGTTTTGTGTACGGCTTTCTAGACAGATTTTCTTCTCCAAGAGGGTTGGGTTGCTTTTTGCCTTTTTTTTTTTTTTAATTGTCTTAACCATTTAAAAGTAGCATCTGTACAGCACCAACCCAAAATGAAGAGGACTAGAGAAAGAGTAACATGATCAGTAGTTCTGTGAGCGAGCAATCCCACCTTCTCAAACCTATCACCAACGTGACAAGCACGCTCTCCTTCCATCAGCGACTGACGCGATCTAACGCCGTCAGCCGCCGAGCGAGCGGAAGCCCGAGCGATCCCCGCTGCATCCCAGCTCTTTGTTCCCCACATCCCCGCTGGCAGCTGCCCGAGCCGCCCGGTCACGCCAGCAGTCAGCATCCCAGCACATGAGCCCACAGCATCCTCAGATAACCCCGATGCCGGCCCCGTGCCGCTGGGAGCGGCCGGCACGTCCCCGTGGAGCACGTGCCGCTGCCGTCAGCAGAGGCCAAAACGTCTCCCGGGCTGAATATTAACCTGGGACCCTGCACTGCTCCCACTTAAATCTTGACAGGAATTCCCAGTAAATTCAGAGAGCCGTACAATAGCCGGTGGTACTGCCAGCAACAGGCAGGCACACAAACACTGCAGGTAGATTAACAGATTTGTATTGATTTTTATATTAATATATATAATTTTTGATAAGGTCTTTGGGTAAAAAGGAAAACTGGTGATTGTTTTAACTGGGAGCTACTGCTCTGCTAATGGTTATAGCAGCACCACCCTGAGCCGGTGCAGGGAGGGAGGGGTTCCCTGGGGGTTCCAAGGGGAAAAAAAAAAAGGGGGGGGGGGGGACGACACACACTAATCTAGCCAAAAATAACATGAAAATATTAAAAATCTGTCAGGATGACCTAAAGGATCTTGATTTCTGTTCACAAAGCAAGTGCTTGACACCGATCAGAAATGAGCTGTCGGACTGTAGATTCAAAGCATTAACTACAACCTTTAATCTGTTAAATGTTGTGTAAGTGCAGCCTTACTTCTTCAACTGTCACAGGAGGTCTCTAAAACACAAATTAATGGAACAATGCAAGTGTGCATTAATTGGCTCAAAACTCCATCACTGCCACAGCCACACTGCTTTGGATACAAAGCTGGCACTGACAACAGGTATTTCAGAGAAATCCTTATACTCCAATGTCCTGGAAAGACAAAACCATGTCTGGAAATGAAGCATCCTCTACCAAATTTCAGAGATCACTTCCAAACAGAGAAGCAACAACACCTGTCTGCAGCAGGTCCAAATGTCCCCCCAAAATGGGGAAGAAAAAAAAAAAGGGCAAATTACTTTGGAAGCAAGACCAGAAAATGATGAGCGCTTCTCCAATGGGCAGATGCTTCCCATCACCACTCGGGCCAAACAGTGAACATGTAGGAGAGGCAAGAGACTCGGCTCAAAAGCTCAAGCAAATTCTTATCCCGGAGGAGCTACTCTGACTGGCAGAGACACAAGAGCGTTTAGTACGCGATGTTGTGCTTTCATCATCTTTCTGCTCTCAGTCTGGCAGGTAAGGAAGGCTACATGACAGAACAAGGCCAAGCCAGACAAAAAAAGCCTTCAACTACATCTTCCTTCTACACGTGTTCCGACTAGAAAGGCAACTCGATGGCCATAGGAGCCCTATACCAAAAAATTCAGTCACAGTGGAGTTCTCACATTCCCTTTTGCCTCTTCTGTTAAAGTAACCAGCAGTTGTTGCATCAACTGGCATTTGAAATTAGTAATTTTTACTAATTACTACAAGGTTACCACTCATCCAACCACAAGAACTGCTGCTGAGTAAACCTCCCAAATTCAGAAGGGTAACTACAGTGGCTGGAGTTGTCTCTAGACTTTTCTTCTGCGGAACAGAAGACACCTTCTAATGCCATGGCCAAAGTTGCTGGGATGAGTAGAGAGACCTCAGTGGGAGCTGCTGCTCCGAGGACAGACCTGCAGCAGCACCTCTGTTGACTACGGGAGTAGTGTATCCAAAACAGGACAAGTAACCAGAAAATACGAGTGGGAACACGTATGGAGCATTTGTTGTTTCTCATCTGGGTGCTGAGTCTCAGACCAGACCTCTGGTTTCAGAGATTTACAATCCACCTTCATGTTTTGAATTCTAACTGGGAAGAAAAAAAGGTTTGTTTCCTAATAAAATTATTTAACCCCACTTTGTTAGCTAACCAGTATAGGAGAATGTAATCAGAGTAGAGGGGAAGGAAAAAAAAAAGTGCTATTTAAGAAATGTTATAATTAATTCAGCTGCAATGCTTGGCTCCAGAACAGTTCTTTAACCATCATCATAGTGTTGTACACCACTTTGATGTACGCAGTATGCAAACAAATATCAGATGTTTGGCGGCAATAAGAAAAAAAATCAGATGCGCTACGTAGAAAACAAAAAACCAACCCAATCAACCCCAGAGCGTTCAACATCAGCTGCATCCACCACAAGGTAAACCAACGGTAAGCAGCGTACAAACACCGCACAGCTGTCAGTAAAGCAAATGCAAGACATGACTCAATTTAAGCGGTATCAAAAGCCTGTTCTCATCTTGAGAACAGAGAATCTTGAATCATATTGAAGAGTGAAGCAGGTGTAAGTTGCTGCTATCCCCTTCCCAGCTCCCAGAGCAGGAGAAATGGAGAAATGCATTAATGATGTTGATGTTGCAGCTCGGCTGTTTACAAAGGGGGGGGTGTGACCAAAGCAGCCAAACTCCACCAGCACTGAGGAATCTCAATTGTGTGATCCCCACCAAAGGGGTGTGCTTTGAAAAGGTGAACGGACCAGACCAGACCAGACCAGACCAGACCAGGATCTGAGGCTTAATTCGGAGCAGCCAAGAACTTGCCGCTCCATTGACCGAGTCCAAGCAGCCGCTCCAGCGCCTCGCTTCCTAAGTGCGGTTGATCATTTTAGATTTTCCAAGAGTTAACCACCCAAAGGTTCTTACATGACTTAGGCTTCACTGCTTAAAAGGAAAAGGTAGAGGATTAGTTCTGAACGTGCTCGACTGCTGTACATACCCTTCTATGATCCTCCAGTTGCCTCTGTGGTAGACTTTGATCAAGCTCCTGCTGCGCGTGCAGAAATTTCATTTTAAAGCAGAACAACACTCAAGAGACACTAACATCTTGGCACTCCCGGCAAGTATCAAGGGAAGTCACAACTGAAAGAGGGAGCTGAGGAAGATCGACTGACAAGCTACCTGAACAGAACATCTGCCCTCAACTGGCTCTTAACCGGTCCGCTCTGCCACCCTCCAGCAGACCACCGTGGCATGCACGTATGCCCAAAGCATCCTCATGGGTTTCAAGAAAACACAAACTCTGGCTGATTTTCCCAGTTATCAAGAACACACAAGAGTTTTAAGAAGTCAACCCGTGCATGCCCATGCTCACATAAACACGGATACACACACACAAAGCCCGTCCCACTATACACACACTTCTGGTGGAAGTGCAGGTACTTGGAGATATCTGATGGTGGTCAACGAAGCTCTTTTGAGACTGTGGAGGGGCTCTGACAAAACCTGGGGGATGCCCCTTCCAGTGCCATGGACTTCACTGATTTAACTGAACGAAGACCCTTGGCATCTGCACATTTCCAAATCAAAGCTCTCTTATTTGAGATATTAAGCATCTCATGGAAGCCGATTTTCAGGAACGGAGCTTTGTGAACCTGAAGTATGTTTGAGTTTCTGCCATTTTAAAGCATTCTGGAAATGCACTGGAACAACCGCTCTATACAGGGACCCATCTCAAACCAGGAGCCACCTCCCAGACATCTCAAAGTCATTCTATGACCACTCAGACTTAAACACTACTCCACAAAACTTACAAACACAGGGTCTAAAGTGCCTTTTTTTTTTTTTTCTCTTTTCCCTTTCATGATTTCAAACCATATTTCTAAGCTTTGTATTCCTACAGTCGAGAATATCAACACCGTCCTAGATTTACACGGGTTCAGTTGGGTTTGCATTGATACAGCACCCAGTTGTCCTCTGACACCTCCATTTCCTTATCAAAGTTTTAAAATATGTGAGACAAAGGGAAAAAAGGAAATAAATTCTGTATGAGGAGCCAGGGAAATGAAATCTCATTTTGCTAATGCAGGGTGATTTGAGAGGAGGCTTTTCAAACACTGCTAAAGGGAAGTGGCTGAAAGACCCACACTGCCTTGGACTGGTGAGAACTTGTCCTTTGGGTGCTTTATTTGGTCCAGGAACATAGATTTGGGATTGGCTGACATGTTTTTATACATTTTCAGACTATTATGCTGATGTTGCATTAAACCACTTGAACATAGCTACTTAGTTCTGGCTTTCTAGCACCACACAGGGACACACATTTCACAGGGTTTTTTTTACCAACAAGACACTTCACCAGGACTACTTCAAAACACCAATATTTGCCTGTTGTACAAATATAGGTGGGTGACACACCTCTACAGAGTTTTCCGTTTCTGGAGGTTGCGGCAGCTAGTTGAAAGTAAAAATGCAGAGAAATTAGTAATTCTTCAAGAATCTTTCACCCCAACAGAAATCTAGTGGTCAACACTTAGGGGAAGGGAGCTAGCAAAGCACTTGAGTGCAGCTGAATCATCACAAATGAATTGCAGCCATAATTACCATCTACACCCTTCCGCCCACCCACCCAGCTCTTAAAAGGGCTACATTTTGAAAATTTAGCAGGTATCCTTTGAACATCCCCAACTATTTTGCATGAACACAGAGGCACAAGCCAAAAAGCTTCGGCTGCAGGTGCACAAGGGCCTGTGATGCAGAACTGCACTTTGGGACAGCCTGCTCAGGTCATCCCCAGGAGAGAGGAGGAGGAGGGAGCCAGGGCTGCATGTCACAGAAAGGCAACTGCCTTACAATGTTTGTTAAGAAAAAAAAAATGGTTAAAAAAAGGAATTATAAAATGCTTTCACTGGATTCTCTAAACACACTCTTCTTGAGATAAAAGATACAGCACCAAACACAAGCAACAAAAGAAAAGGCTTCACGGTGACAGCTTTTCAAGTTTAAAATGCTGATCATCACATCGAAACAAATGAAGACAAGCAACTTTTATCTGCAACTTAGACATAGAACAGACCCAAACATTGAAATGAAACTGCCTACTTAATAGTGGGTAAATTGATTTAACTTCTGGGGAACAGACACTACGAAATAAGATGACGACAACACAGCAATACCACATTAAGTTGGCCACTTGTTGCCCGCGTCTGCCTCGAGGGCACATGAAGTAGACAGACAAATCAAGCACAGGCTGGGAGAGTGACCATGGTATTTTAACCTAATATCTGCTGCAGCCTAGGAAAGGCATCACAAAGGGAGAAGGAGGACACCAGACCCAGAAGTCGGAATATGGAGAGACTCCGCTTCCCAGGAAGGAGACGGAGGAGCGAGTGCTTCCCCTGCGCTGCTCATGGGCAGGGGCTCCTTGGCCAGGAAGGACCATTCTCCGTTCCTCTCCTAATGGACTTTCCTCCTGGCCAATTCACACGGCCTTTGGTACACCGTTTCCTTGCATTGTCACCGCTCTTGGAAACTTCACAAGCATGCAAACCATTTCTCTCTCGGTCAAATGGAAGCAGGGATTATTTAAGCCAGAGGATCAGAAGTTAACAGGAAGAACCTCATTTATGCAGAGGAACACAGAGTTCCTGCACAGCCTGCTCCGTACACCCTCGCTGCTCGTAGGCTGGACTCTGGAAACGCCGTATCAAGTCATTAGGGAGTCTGGGCACATTGTTCTGCTTGCAGACACTGTCTGCACAACTTGCTTCAGAGCAAAGTAAAACATTCCTCCCTTCTTAAGTAGCAAAAGCAGCAAGGAAATGGTGCGTATTCCCCTGTAAGGGAAATTAGGTACCTTCCTTCCAGGTAAGGGGAGACTGAAGGTGGCAGGTCAAGTGGACACGACTGCCACAAGATAATGGACTGGGCTTTGGATTCCCAACCAAAGTTTCCCTATTCCCAACCTTACCTCATGACTCCGAATTAATCAAACAAAGGTGCACATTTTGGGGCTGAAAGCCATATCACAGGCCAAGAATCAGTGTGAAATCAGTTTGATCTTTCCAGCTTAAAGCAGAGAAAGAAAAAGTATGTGTTCTAGGTAGGACATTCCCGGGCCTCCCCAGCGTAGCACGGCACGTATAGACAGAGCAGCGTGTCAGAACCAGCCCCACAAACTCATCTGCAAGCAAAAGCTACTGCCCTTGGCAACGCTCAGGTGGATCTTTCCAAAGAAGCCCAGCCTTCAGCAATCTTTCAGTGAGAAGATAAACTCCCAATACTGAAATTGTTATTCTTTGAGTCAAAATGGGTTAAAACAGGAAAGAATTATTGAGCTGTAGCTACCGCGCTCCACTTGGCACCGTCCTGGGTGCGGCAACGGGAAAGGATCAGCTTGGGTTTTACAAGCAGGATTGAACAGGGTGGGAGAGTAGACTGAAGCAGTCACTTTCTAGATTTCTGGTGCTTCCAAACACCTCAGCTCTCCACCGAGAAGAAAAGTGATGGTTTGAGGGGCAGGGGCACGTCTGTGGAATACCGAGACATTTAACTAACAACGGCCGGGTGAGTGCCACGGACACAACGGCCAGCTTTTCAACTGGAGCACAGTGGGTGGCAGGGTCAGAGAGGAGTTCACTATCTTTACTTTTGCTAACGGTAGCTAAAGTTCCTTTCAACTCTGTGCACAAAACTCCCTCTTCCTTTGAAGTTTCCATTCCCGCAAGGCCGGCAAATAAACTGCTCATCACGAGCCGTAACAGGAGAATTACAATTTCTTTGACCTGTAGGTGACCGTAATGTGTTGAGCATCCATTTCCCCAACACAGACTGCGTATGTTTCCCAGAATGGTCTTTATCTGACTCAACAGTGGAGGTATCCACCTCAAAAACCACCAAAGCAACAGACAGCTCAAGTGTGAACTCGTTACGTCTCAACTTCTGCGATATGGAAAAGGTTTCAGTCCTTTTCCTTTATGGTTTTGAAGAAGGTATGAAAGCTTTGCTTTCAAAATAACAATCAAGATGAAAGTTGTCTAATCCTGTCTTTCAGAGAAAATTCAAACAATGAGCACTGTGGATAAAAAAGTGGAAATGGTTTGAGGAAATACAGAAAGATTTTTGATTCAGGTTTAAAGCCTCAGGATTACTTTTCTCAGTTGTTTTTGTTTGGTTTTTTTTTTACTCGACTATGTAGTAAACATCCACAAAACTGACTGCTGAAAAGGCTTGAAATGGGTTTAAAAGGCAGGTGGAGATGCCAGTTCACAAAGACTGGGTCTTCTCCAGAAAGTGGCTTCAGCAAACCAGGATGGAAAACTTCTCATATTGCAGTGTGAAAAGTGGGTGGGAAGGAATCTTCTCGGAAAACCCTCCTGTTTGAGTGAGCACACACATGTGAACCCTTTCAAAAACCTGACCCTGTTCTTTTGGCCTCACCAGATCTCAACATTTTGGCAAAATAATGGACAAACCAGCACAACCACAAGCACAAACCTCCTCTGTTTCAGGCCACCTCTGAGCTCAAAGGATGGAGAGGTGGCAAAGCTCAGAGTGCTCAACTTCCAGAGGGTGATGCCATGTTCCAAACTACCACACATCTCCTTCGGGTCATTTCCCATGCATCCCTCTACACCAGGTAGGAAGGTGACTAACTGGTGCAAGGCAGTAGCAAACTGCCACCCGTTCCGGGAGCTCTTAGAGATCAACACTGAGCATTTTGAGGAAGCTTAGTCAAAGCCAATTGATTTGGCTCAGCAAAGAAGCAATGGTGAGAAATGCCCTGCACAGGAAGTCGGGTTAAATTACTGAGCGGTCCCTTCTGGTCCTGAAATCTGTGAATTCAGGAACCAGCCCAACTCTGTGCATATGGCATCTAATTATTGGGGTGACGGGGGGGAGAGATTTGGCACAGAGGAGGAAATAAAAAGGGGAAAAACACAGCTACAGAGTCAGCCAGGCCAAGATCACATGAAGCTTCTGATAGCTAGGATGTAGACCCAGATGCGGCGAACTAGAGAGATCTCAGCTACGTGTTAATCTGAAACCACAGCCCTCTGCCTCTGCTCTTCCATTACCAGCTTCTCTTATCAGCTGGAGTTCCAGTGGGACTGGCTGTTTAGGTAAGAGCCAGGAAAGTCCCTTTCCCACTTTTCTGAATATCTCCTCTTTCCTCTTTGAAACACATTCAGCAGAGTTCTTACCTGAAAGACCCTCTGGTCTGATTCACTCCAACAGACAAGAGCAAATTACATGGCTGTCCTTCATAACTCTTCAATAATAATAGCAGAACACTCCACGGAGGCTACCTGCTCGCCAAGTCTCCTTGGTAAGGCCAATACTGTTACCTTGCAGAGCTGGGAAAAAGACAGAAAATTTCTAGCCTAGGTGCTTATCAAACACACGTTTGACTTGCTATGGAAAAAGTTTCAGTGCAGGGGGGAATAACTGGGAACAGAGAGCACTGAGCTGCTCTGGCAAACGCCCCACCTTATAGTTTCCCATCCTAACAGACCCGCACAGAAGCTGCCGAGCGGTGGAGGATCTCACACCCACATAAATGAAGAGGCAGCAGGAGATGTGGAGCAGCACCTTGTCCTGGCACGGGTCCTCCGAGCCGTGCAGCTCTCCCAGCCCTTGCAGAAGACACATGGGATTGACAGGGGGCAAAGGCAGCCCCCCCAGCTCCCACCAGCATGTGACAGAGCAGCAACCACGGGTTTACACCCCCTCTCCTCACCGCTGCGGCGCACGCCCAGACCTGGGACATGGCCGAACGTTTTTCCCCGCCCTTATCTCCCTGAGTTTGCAGAGACTTTGGGAGCTGCCAGACGATGAGGTGGGAAATTTGGCATAAGGGCTGTCAGTGCCTGCACTGAAAGGTCACTGAGATCTGCCTACAGGAATGCCTTCTCTCATTTTCCAGGGTTTTTAGTTGAGACAGCGTGTTTTACTTGGGCTGGGGCTTTCCTGGAGTCAGAGACCTCAGTCTCTGATCCACCACTGACCTTCAGTCAGGGAGTGCAATTTCTTCTCTTTAAATCCTCAGCCTTACAGGTCTTTTACAATAACCCAATATAGTCAGAAATATCTTCACTACACATTTTACATTAGCAGTTTTAATTAGTAAGATGGTATCACTATTTTTCTGGGTTTTTTTTTTTTGTTTGGTTGTTGTTGTTTGGTTGGGTTTTTTTTGTTTTATTTTTGATTGTTTGTTTGTTTGGGTTTTTTATTATTATTTTTAAATTTTGTTTGTTTGGTGGTTTGGGGGTTTTTTTGTTGTTGTTTGTTTTGGTTTTTTAGATACAAGTGACTATAAGAAATGTTCCAGCCTCCTTTTCCAAAGAGCTCACCAGTTCCAGTCCGTGCAATAAAAAAGGTCCAAAGATTGCAGGATTTCTGAAGGGAGGAAAAAAAAAAAAAAGGCAGCCCACAAAAATTTATGAGCTCCTGCATTTCCTCTGCTTGAGACATAACAAGTGAAGCAGCGTCTAAGTGCAAATACACAAGAGAAATGACTGTGGAGCAAGCTCTCTACAAGGAAAATAATTTCTAACTTCATCTCTCCAGCACTTAAGAGGTTAATACATTTTCCAATTCTGATCAGGAGCTGCATAAACCAGCACATATTTTGCACCTTATTCAGCCACTGTAGTTTTATTTTGTCACTGACAAAGAGCATGGGGAAGGTTACCTCAGTCAACCCCTTCGAACCAGGATTTTCAGTTCCCTTTTCACCTACTTGAAACCTCAAGACTTCAGTAACGAGGTGAAAAACCAACGCCCAAATCTATACTGGGGGGGTCTGCAGGTGTATTTTGCTGGACATCATTTTATCAGCTGCAAAAAGATGTGCCCTGAGTGGAAAAAAAAACCCCACAACAATAAAAAAGAACAAACCCTGCGAGGTTTGACTCAATTCAGATTAACTCCTAAAAGGACTAAATAATTACAAGGGAAACTCTAGCCGCTTGGAGAGTTTCACTGGATTTGGTCATTTTGGTGTTCACTGGCCCCTGCCCCAGGCCCTGAGGTGGGGGGGAAGAGAGCACCCTCTCTTCACCCTGAAAAAATAACCCTCAGATTGCCCAGTATGAGACGGGTGGTCACGGGAAGCGGCGGCAGCTCCCGGCACGGCACGGCGGGGCTCGCCGTGACCGTAAACATCTCCACCGCCTTTATTGGCAATTCCCGCTGAAGGTCACACATCAGCAGCGGGCCTAAATTCCAGGAAAAAAAAAAAAGCTGTTCTTATGTAACTGCTGCTTGAATGTTGGCAGGTGCCCAGCGGAGCAGCTCACTGCAATGTGGCTGGGAGGGGGGTGGTGGTGGAAATGGAGATTAAAAAAAAAAATAAAAAAGAAGTAGGACATCTGACAGCCACATTCAGCATCCTGAGCATGCCACCTGCAGGTCAACACTAACACTTCTCGCCTTCTCAGTCCATAAAATATTCACGTGTTTCTTTAGGATGTATGCGGTTTAGTGCCCGAGACTCGCGCTGCAGGTGGAAACTGGGCCACCGTGTCCCCAGACACCTCTGCGGACGGGAACGTGCCGTCGCAAACAGCGATGCCTTGGCGGGGAGGGAGCTGTGCTGCCTCAGCTGTCCTGGACCACAGGGAGCCCACGGTGGAGCTCACCAGCTCAACTCCAGTTCTGAAACACCGTGTAAGCTGCATTTGTATCGCGCCTGGACTTGTTAGGGGGTTGAGGATTCAACTAAAAGTAGATGAAGCTGTTGTGTCTAATTAAACCAGGGTTTAGTTATTGCCGTTGTGAGAAGATTTGCACTTGATGGCACTTGAGAAAAATTTATCTTGGTCCTGAATCTCTTCTCAGAGAGACCAGAGGGGTCGGCAGCTCCAGCAAGAACAGGATTACAGCAGGTCCAGCACAGTAAGGAGCCCTTCAAGAAAGACTTGGCCCGAGGGCTTGTACTGACCCCTGCCTTGAGGGCTTCTACTTTCTTCATGACTTGAGACACCTGCACAGACCCAATGTTAAGACCACCTTATTTTGCTCTTCAGCTTGAATCAGACCCCTGCAGCTCCTAACACTCTTCTGATGCTCCAGGAGAGCCTGAGAAACAGGAGCCCTGTCACAAACCCCAAGTGAAGCTCCGAGCACACAACTCCCTCAGATCAGGACAAACCAACACAACCATGCTGCAAATAAGCTGCAAAATAGTTTACAGTTGCAGATGGTTTTGGTCTTCTAGCAAAACAAGCTGTGCTTTTCATCCAACTTTCAAAATACATTCTCTGCTCTTTTCCTCCTTTTCTACTCCTTCCCCCCCTTTTCCTGCCCTTCCCCCCTGGCTTTTCTGCCCATTTCCTTTCTCTTTTCTTTTTAATACAGGTCTTCTACAGCCCCTATCCCAAAGGTCTGTGCGCTTTCATGAGTTTACAGGAACGTGAATGTTCAGAGAATACTGCAAGATGACCCTCATTCTTCAAGTATCCTAATTTCTGTCCCCAGAAGAAAAACCTTTCACGGGAATCCTGACACAACAGCAGCTGCTGCATGGTTAAAAAGCAAACATCTACAAAAGCCTGAAGATGTTATCTCCACATTTCGACCAGACCATATGATGGTCCTCAGATCACAGTAAGAGATGCTGAAAAGAATCACCACACGCTACACCACTTCTTGGAAAACTCCAGTATTCTCCTTTCCCTCATTCCAACAGAAAGGGAATTCCAGATAAACCAGTATAAAGCATGTGAAGGAGACCGGTAACATTCAACCCTCCTACCCAACCACTTCCACACCACTTCTCCAGATGCTCCAGCAACCCCAAGGGCTCAGCCAGGCATGTGCAGGGGCTGCAGCTGACCTTGGGCTCAGGGTGCAGCGCTCACCATCCTTCCTGTTCTGTTCTGTAGGGGATTTCCTACCACCGAGGTGAATTCCAGCACTATTCACCCAGCTCAAAGGGCATTCCCTCTCTTCACTTGCCAACACATTACGGGGGACCAGAACTGTGATTCTCTATCACAGCTTCCAGTAAGAAATGCACAGATCTCCTGGCACTGTTAGTATCTTTTATTACTTGGACCCACTGCTCACCAAAATCACCTTGCAACTAAGATGTAGAAATCAAGCTGTGTACAGTCACTGAAATATTAAATCACACCCTAAGACAGTTAAATTAATAGAGTTTTACCCTGCAGGAATAAGGAGCATTTCAGCTGGTCAGAAAAATTAAGTTGAGCAAAGTTCAACCAAAAAAAGAAGTCGTTAATTTTACTAATAACGGAGTTTTCTGTATTCTTTGCCTTCTTGATAGTTTCCAGGGTTGACAAGGGGGAAAACAACAACTAAACCCCAGGATTTCACCCAAGACTTGTCCACAGCTCAAGCCCCATCCGAAGGCTTTCCTACAAGCGGCCAGTACGATGGTTATCAACACACCTGCTCCCTCCACGCAGTTGCTCCATCAAGGAGCAATAAAGTTCCTCCTTTGCAACCTCCAGAGCAAATCTGAAATTGCTCTGCACGCTCTGGCTGATTTACTGCAGGAAAGACAGCACATTACAGCCAGAAACTGAAAGGGAAAGAGTTTCACATTATGATTTAATTTGCAATTAAACAATTCAGGTTTCTGTCTGAAGTTTCTCCAAGATAAAATTATATATATGTGCTATTCTGGGAAGCTGTGGCACCACACAATCCAAGGGTTTAGGACTGGATGGAAAGGTTCATGTGCATGCTGACGGTGCCTACTCCTCAGGTAAGGGGTGGGGGGAAAAAAGATACCTTGGTTTATAAATAAAAGAAATAGAAAATAAGGACACCAGAGGTTGAACACCACAGCACCTCTGTAGCCTATACAACACTAAAAAGTTTGGTGTGATGTTTGGAGACACCTGAGATGTCTCGTGCTGGCCCAGGTCAGAGGTGATGGCAGTGCAGTACATGGACTCGTGGCACAGGAATTGTTGTCAAAAAGCTGTCCATCAGCCCCAAATCAGGCTCTTGCTCTCTGCACACATCCTACCCATCAGCTATCTTCTGCACACATCCTACCCACAACTCTTGTCTGTTCTTTGCGAGGATCCCTGCTCCTCCCTCCCCTGAAAGCCCTGCTGAACAGGAAAAAGCCTCCAGTCCTGGGTGATACCTGCACTTTTTGGTCTACTCTTATGACAAATAGCTTGGATTCCAGACCCATTTCAACAGGCAAGTACCTCAAGCTTTACTTGGCTTTCAGAATGAAGTTTAGCCAGTGAATTTAGCTGATCAACATCAAAATTACCAAACTCTGCAGAAGGCAATTTATGGCATCTTTCATTATCTACCCTACTGAAGAAAGAGTAGTAACATTTTAAGCATTTTAAATGGTTGAATTTTGTTCCAAATAAAAGGTTGGCTTAGGAGAGAATGAAGGAAACAAAGCTCAGGGAGGAATAGATTACCCCCTGCCCAGTATTTCTGTAAAATAAGGTGCCAGTCAACCACTTTCTCATTATTATACATTTATGCAAAAAGAATCTCTAATTTAGCACCCACACGTGGGTTTTTTTGTTTTTTTGAGCTGGATGAGGAAGTTGCAGCAGCAGTGACAGCTCAGCTCCCTCCCTCCACCCCGTGTGCCGGTGCCTGAACCAGACACACCACTTTCATAAGTCCTTAGAAAGCTTACTTTCTGTTAGACTCCAAGTTGTCACTCGAACGTGTGTTTTCTGCCTGTAAAACAACCACAGAGGGTACAAACACAGCCCGGGCTGCCGCAGCGCTGACCAATGGCACGGTAGGAAGCTTTTCATGCGGAAAGAGCTTCAGATGCCAGTGGTGTCCATAGGCAGGGTTACACCTCGCCACTTGCACAACGCAGCCTGACGTTTTACGGGGCTCTAGACACCAAACCTTGACTAAGCAGCTACAGGAAGGGCGGCAGGAGGCTGCTATCAATTGCCTGACTGTCACCTTTTTTGGTAAACATGGTTTCCGTGCGAGGACCTGTCGTCGCCGTGCCCTGGGAGGTGAGCAGTGGCTCTTGATAGTCAGCCAGGAGGCACCTCATTCAGGGTCTTCTCCAGCTCCTGTGTGAACGCCATGAAACCTCAGCATTTAGTTTTGCTGGAAAAGCCTGGTCACCAATGATGCAATAAAGGTGGCCGAGTGCTAAATGCTGACATTTTAATGGTGCTTGGGGCAGTTGATGCTCCAAAAGCACTCAGGTCTGCTCCAACACCTCATGGGATCTACTACGGCAGCAGATAATTGCAAGCTGCCAGAAATTCTAGCTGCATTTGGACTAATATTCCAAGTACTGACATACGGAATTAGTTATGGTAACTATTCCCAGCGTAGACACAAGGCAGACTGAAAACTCAACTAATTCACCAACACAGGCATACAAATCAGAAAGCTCAACGCTAAAGAGACAACAGGACAGATCACAGAGCTACTCATTAAGCAAACACCATAGAAACAACACCGTAGGAAATAAATAAAATTAAAACCTCAGCATTATCCAATTCAATGGTAATCTGCCGGGAAAGAAAGAAGGGGAAGAATTGAAAGCAAGCATTAGTAAGCGAAATTACAAATCAATTTCACGTTAGGATCTTATAAATCATTTAACACTTTAACACTGCAAGCCAACACCATGAGTGTTTTATGTCACACGAGTAACATTTGCAAGCGCCGGGCTGTGGGGCGTTCGGGAACCGACACCCCTGGAAGCCAGGGAGCTTCGGAGGCAGGATGCACCCAACTTTGTTCCCGTGCCAAGTGCCTAACCAGGCAGGCTGGCTGACCGAGATCCAAGAACTTCACCCTTGGGCGTAAGAGTCACCACCAGCGTGAGCTGTGAGCAGCAGGAGTGCAGAGGCTGGATTTCCAGTTTGGGGAAAAAGAAAGGGAGTTTTCAAATGCAAGTCCTGCAGAAGTGAGGCAAATCATCTGGTAGGCACCCAGGAAGACGTGTATGAATGACATGTTGCAGCAAAGTAAAAAACTTGGGTCTAGCCTACACTGTCAATGGAGTGAAGCTTCCTGCCTATTAAATACACCACAGTATGCTCCCCATCGGCGAGCGAACCTGAGCGCCTGCCAAGACGAGAAGTCTTTAGCAATATGGAAAACTCTGAGCCTTCCCACAAGCTCCTGTACATCTGTGTTCTCCCCACAGGGCTGCTTGGGTTTTTTTTCCTCCCCAGCTGCCGAACGACAGCCTGAGCTAATGGGGAGGCACAGCGCTGCCCCCCTACAAAACGGGACAACGCAGGGGCTGGGAGGGCACGGTGGCTCTCCTGCTCGTGCTGGAGGATCACGGGTGAGAGGAGGAGCGCTACCTTTTCATACATCAGATGGTTCCAGCGAGCACCACACGGTGTTACAGCAGAGGCACGGCCTCTGCCAAAACTTCCAGAGCGCTCTGCTGCTCAGCGTCACTTCAAAGTGACTGCTGTCAACTCTGTGAGCATCTGATCTACGAGAAATACCGCTTGTGTGGTCGATATGCTGGTCGCAAGATTAAGTTTTGCCACCTTGATGTATGTTAAGGATTCCTGGTTTGAGAATGGGGGATTAAGGGGGTGTCGTGTCCCCCTCCCTTTTTTTTTTTCTTAAGATACTTTCAAAAACAAAAGGTATTGCCTTTTAAATGGTGATCAATACGAGTCACAAGGGAGAATAAATACAATTGCTCTTCTCACAGCCAGATAGTAAAAGCCGTTCTGCTGCTAGCAGTCTATCTGTAAGCAATCAGCTGCTTTTTCCTCTTCCAAAATCCACTTGACAAGCAAGCGCACCCTTCTCTTGCGTTATGTAACTGATCTACTGTTTCAGAATCAATGCTTTCTCTACACTTTAAAGACTTTTAGAACCTCGTGGGGTTCTCCATGGTCTGAATGGTTTAAATTATGTTAATTCTGTCATCTAGATATACTCTTTCACTCAGTTGGCCAAATAATGTCTAAGGAACTTTGGTAAATAAATTCCATTTAGGAAAAATAAATAACTAAACCTCTGAGTGGCATCTTGCATTTAAAAGAAAAAAAACCCCACCCTCAAAGTTCTCATTTGAGCTTTGTTGGTGGATAATATATATAGAGTGTATACCATCCACCCCTTCTGCTACTCAGGGTGACCTGAGTCTCTCTGGGCTCTTTGTAACAGGAGCGTGTACACGGCTCTGCTAACAAAGCGTAAAACTAAATCTATGATGACACTTAATCATTTACATCCCCAGCACTGGGCAGCAGAAAATCCCAGCACTCTGCACTGGTTACAGAAGAGCACCAAGCCCAGCTCCCTCTTGCAGGAACAGACCAGCTTCTGAAGGCCACAACCAGTCCCCTGTCAGTTCAGCCTTGTACTACATCACCCATGCCTTAGTAAAGGAGTGTGAGGAGAGGACAGGAGGACTCCACAGGGCTTCATCTTGAGCTGTTACGACCCAGCCCGCGATGCTGCCGCTTCAGCGGACAAGGACAACGCTCTGAAAGCGAGGTTGAAAGCTGCAGTCTGCTGCTCTTTCCCACCTACCCTGCTCCTCTTCCATCCCACCCACATATGCTTCTTTCCTGAAGTTGATGAGGGTGCTTCCCCCAAAGTTACTCAGTTTATTAAAAATATTGCTACTGCAAAGGGAAAAATAAGCCCTGGGTAGGACTGCAGGTCTAGAGCGAAGCAGCTGGAGAAGCTGGGAGGTGGGTTGGGCTCTGAGAGCCCTGAGGTAGCAGCAGCACCCAGGAGGAGCGTTCCCTGGCAGGGCAGGGAGCGCAGCACCGGCCATCCCTACCCTCCGGGCATTTTCCTGGGAGGCTCCCAGTGCTGCCCTGCGCTGAGCTGGGTGTGCTCGGGTACCAGCCCACGCGCACACACGTGCACGCCCACGCACGCCCGGCCTCCTCGCTCCAGCCGCGTGTCCTCCTCCAGGTCCCTGCCTCTGGCGGGACTGGAAACAGAGCACTATGTTCTGCTCCTGCAGCCGCCTCCTTCCCAGCTAGGCTGGCCAAAACAGGGGCCACGGGAACAGGGAACTGCAGAAACATTCAGATTGGCAGAGCCCTTCCAGATCATCAAGTCCAACTTCCCCCAGCACTGCCAGGGCACCACTGACCCATGGCCCTCAGCACCACAGCTCGGAAACTCTTCCAGGGATTATGGGGACTCCACCACTGCCCTAGACAACCCTGAAGGGGAAGAAATTGTTCCTCAGCTCCAACCTAAACCATAGCACTGCTTCCCCCAGTCCCAACTGCCAGTTCCCCGTTGCTCACGAGCACGTTCACTGGGAGGGTGCGTTGCCGCATACACCTACGGTGGGTCACGGCAATAACCTGCATTGCTTTGATAGTCGAGAGACCTTAGCCTTGGATTTTGAGGTTGACTGTAGGAATGTCTAGATACACTACCACATGGGCACAGACACACTCTCTGGATGTAAACAGACTAGGTCTGTACCGACAGAAAAACATTCTTCTCAACGAGACAGAGGAGTTGTAGGTACAAAAGAGAAAGAAAACACCAGGGGTGGATGTACAGGTTCCATCTATAATTCACAACAAGGTGATGACTTGGGTGTATATAAAACTAAACTGCTAAATACCCTCTTGTTGCAAGGTTAGGAAACCTGTCCAAGAGTCACCTAGACCCAGAGAGCAGATAAAGAGGTTCTACTGTCCATAAAAAGGTAATGAAATCAGGTATTTTTCCAGTACCAGTAACTGCAGGAATTCAGACTTAAACTTGCAAGTCTAAAGTAGAACAGCAACAGAAGCAAGCTTACCTTTTCAAGTTATCTTTGAAGTTATTAGTTGACTACAAATGTTTTGTTCCTGATCCCGTGCAGAAGTGCTTACACACACAAAACACAGCTTGAAAGAGCGAGAATTTTATTTGCCTTTACTGCATAATAAAGACAGTGTTTAACATAGAATGATGAGCTGTAAGTTACGTTACCTTTTCTCCATAGCCTCTATCTTTGGTCATCATTTCCCTGAGCGTCTGTAACACTTTAATACACAGTTTCTCCTCATTCTCCTCTAGCAGCTGTTTCGTGTGCTTTATTAACCTGAAAATAACCAGCCACAGCTCTGGTTAGTACTAATATTCTAAAAATGGGGTAAAATGTACGTGGCTATCTTACCTAAGTGGTTTAAGCTGTAAACAAGTTTTATTATCATACTATTATACGACCATCTTGGAAACATTCTCTCAAGTGCAACATTTAACCAGCTACCACGGGCTCTGGTGAAGCTGTGAAGGAATTTACCTCCTGTGGGCAGGACGACAACCAGACAGAACCCCCTGACCACAGGCAGGGAGGGGAAGGGGCAGTAAGATTTCGGACTTGCTGGTCCACCAGAACAAGCATTTAACAGTAAGAAAGGAAACTATTCCACGTTCTGCTTCATTGAAAAACTTACTCAGAATCTGCATAATGCAACTAGAACTCCAGCCTACCCAGTTAGTTACTCTGGCAACCAGTTTCTATAAACTCTCCACGTAATCCACCCCTCCAGGAGGTGATCTGAAAAGCTGGGTTCTGCTCTGAATTGCCCTCCAAACAGCCCCGTAATCTTTCCTTGGCCTTCCTTCCAAGTTTGGACAACTTCTGCGTTGGGTGATGCGCATAACACCCAATTCCAATGGACCCACCCAGCAGCAAGTGCTACAGGACCAGGGACCTTGCAAATATGACTGGAGTTGAAGGCAGGGATAGAATAACAGGGAGCAGCTCACATTCTATTTTATTTCTCACTCGTTTTTACTACTGTTCGTGACACCCGTATCCTGAAGTAAATAGAGAACTTTTAAGGACTAGCTGTGAGAGCCTACTGCAGTCTTTCCCTAGCCCTCAAGAGGTTTTTCTCTGGTGATATAATCTATAATATTTTCTCCCTTCCAGGACAAATTATGCATTTACCATACCAAGAAATACTGTGCTCCAGACATACCTCAAAGTACATCACGCATTTGCTAAGCCAAGCAAGAGGGCCCCTTTCCACAGGGCACGGGAAGACTGGGAATAAGCACAATCTAACAAAACCCCTCCTAGCAAGCCAGACTTCAACCCAACTTACTTGCAAATGAAACCTCCGCTTTCACATTTCCTCCTGGCATCCGTGTTCTCAGGGAAGAGCAGCTCAGGTCTGTGAAGCACGTCCACCAGTACTGACAGCTCTGCCTGGACAAGAGGACGCAGGCGATCCTCTAAAGCCGATACTATATCCTAGAATACAACCACATCAAGATTTTAAACAGCCATTAAATACATCTAAATTCACACGCAAATATATTTTACAAACCACGAGAGAAGGATGGGACAGTGGGGTCTGCCCTGTCTGGATAAACTAGATGAAAAACCGCAGAGTTTGGTTAGATAAGACTGGGTATTTTATTAATAGTCATCTAAAAAAGGAAACCCTGATTTCCAGCAATCCCCCAGATTATTTAGTTCCCCTTCCCATCTTTGCAGGGGCTCTTATTGATCTAGGAGAAAGAAAAATGCAGATCAAGAGCTGCACTGAAACTCTGCGATAATCATCAGGCTATTTATGCTTACCCAAACTGACAAAAAATAACGTCCTCCTCGTAAAATGATGCAAAAATAAGATTATTTCCTATTCCCTTGATATTTGGAAAGCTGTAGCTACCTTAAAAACCAAGCCACACTTATCCTAATACTTAAGCAAGCAATAAAAAAAAAAAAAAAAAGATATCATGAAGCCAGAGAACAAGTTTAATCAAACTGAAATGGACAGATAGAGAGGAAAGAGGGAGAAGCTATGTCAGCAAGACTGGGTTGGGCAGTGTTCTTACATAATAAACGTTTACATAAAGTTAGTTAGAACTGATTGCCAGGAAAGGCTTTTGACCTGAGAATATTCAAGAATAAAGGTGTTGTTCAAGATGATGAATTTCATCTGGGATAAAAAGGCCTCGCTGAGCAGTTGTGAACATAGGCATAGGGACGGGTGTGTTACAGCTACGTTCTAACACGAAGCATTACATTTAATTAGTCCTTTTAGCAAAAACAGTATGGGAATGCACACACTTTGTTGCAGGGAATGACTGTGGCTGAAACTGGTTCCCAAGGAACAGATACATCTATTTATTTCAAGCTCTGCAGTGGTTTCCAGGCAGGGCTGGGGCACCTTTTGTTGTTGTTGTGAAGAGTTTTGGCGTGCAAGGAGCAAAGCACTGGAGGAGTTTGGAAAGTTGGTGATGAAAAAGTCCCATCTTACCAAAGAAGTATTACTCATGATGGAAGAAGAATACTTCAAGCACTTTCAAATATCAACATCTCCTAGGGTGAGGGCTTCTGTACCCATTACCCGAACACATTCAATTGCCTGGCTCGATACGACGGTTTACATTTGATTTTATATACAGTACTACAGGATTATTATAGTCAGCATCAGCTAAACCAATTACCACGTGGCGTATTAACTAGTTAATTCCCAAGTATCTCTCTACTTGGCAAATCCCTCCTTTTGTGTAGGCATGCCAGTTAGGTGCCTCGCAGAGGAGGAGGAGGAGGAGCTGCGCAGTCACCTGTAATCTTTCAATTATGTTTCGATAATCCCTGGAGGCGGCGAGCACCGAATCTCTGCGGGCAGCGTTCCTCGCTGTCATCCTCCAGTTCATGGCAGTCTTCTGGACGATGTTATGAGACTTCAGGAACAGGTTGTTGACCTGGCTGTCCAAGTCGACAGGAATTGCAATCGCTCGGCTTTTGGCTGCAACAAGAAGTTAGTAACAAATCAACTCCTTCAGCCCACGTGTAACAACCAATGCAAGGACGAGACAAGCTCTACTTGCAGCTCCC
>JANIJG010013761.1:0-41603 GCA_024611175.1 Megaceryle torquata
ATCGATGGCTACAAGCTGTTCAGAAGGGACAGGAGGGGAAGGAGGGGTGGAGGTGTTGCCCTCTATGTTAAGAAATGCTAAAGTATTTTCTTCAGTAGAAGACTGACTTGACAGCTAGTGGCATAATCATAGTATACATGAACATTTGATACCAGGAATTAATTTAGGATATCATTAGTAGAAACTGCAAATAGCAATGAAACCAAGGAACTGGATGTCCTGGGAAATTACAAAAAACATTAGATGGAAATAAAACTTAAACAGTTAAGATAGAATTCTTTCCATGTATGGGACAATTTATCAAGGGTTACACTTGGAAACTATATTTTCATCAAAAGCTTTGGACATACTCTTGCTATATGTAACTACAATATACTCTGAGAAACCAACCAAAGAAAAAAGTTTTTCTCTTTTTCATGTTTATCTATTTTGCACATTTTACAGTGCAGTGTGAAATTGCCTCTATACAGTTTTGCTGATGGCTAACCACATTTTCTGTTTAAACATTTCACTAGCGACATCAATTCATTAAGAACATAATGTACTGTTTTATTAGGATAGATCCTAAAAATCTTAAGGGTTGGTCCCTTCTGTTCTAATCACTGTATCCTCACTCATACAGAGCTCAAAAAAATGTATGTACATGATCTTCCCCAGCTTCTGAATGAGACCACTTATAAGTAAGGGAAACTGTTGTATTACATAGCATTTTATTTCTATTTCACTTGTCATTATACTAAGGCCTTTGTGACAAATTGAAAACAACATTTCCATAATCCCATGCACTTATGCTCAGGCTCAGCTTTGTTATAGCTGATCTAGTGAACTGTTCAAGAACTGCTGAGCAAAGGCTTTAATATCAGACTGTGATTTGTGTTTCCTGCCTTCATGGTACATGGCATAGGTAAAAGGTAACCTATGTGCCTGATGCTTTGATACTTTCAGTCTGAAGATAAATTGATGCAGATTAAGTAACTTTATAGGGCTGTAAATTATAAACAAATACAGGGGAAGAAATGGCAGTAGCCTAGCAGGAAAGCAGAATGAGGAGGCAAAAAAAAAATTTAGTAGGAATGAGACTTTCTCCTACAAGACTGAATGCTGACTGCTGCTCTATCTCTTTTATTGCGTTTTTATTGCACTAGGTAAAGTAAAAGCAGTGAATAATATGTGGGTTAGTAGGAATCAGAATCATGCAGTTAAACAATAGGGAACTGTGAGATAGGTAGTGTAAGACAGAGGAGCTGGGTGTGAGGAAGTGCTAACCGCACCCTGACCTGGAATACAAAACAGATTAATTTCTGTAGCAATATAGGTGGGTTGCATTTAACTAGTCCAAAAATACAATCAAAGCCATCCTACTGATGATCCTGATGAATTCCAGCAGAATTTACTACATCAGGCACAGTACAATAGAACCTGGCTACGTGATACACAGAGGACCACCCACAGACATGCTGGGACTCCTTGGGAGTCCCCTTTCGAAGAGAATACACAAGTTCAGCTGAAAAGGAAACCAGAGCTGGTTTTGTGCCCAGAAAAAAAAACAACCTACTGGAACCAAACACAGTGGGAAGAGCACTGAAGAACTCCCTGATAATGCCTCTCCAGAACTGATAAACATCGATAAACTGTATCTTAGGCATACCTGGAGTACAAGCATTACATCCAACTGTCCGTTGAAGTTTTTGCATACATTGGGACATTACATACTTTTGTTACTTCAGCTAATGAAAACTGACTTCTAGCCATACCAATCTGGAAGTAAAAAAAATATCTCTAGGCATGTAGAGGTAGGCTACGTACTCTCTGCATCACTTATTAGTTATGCTTTTCATAGTTGTAATCAAAAACTAATTTGATCTGTAATCAAATTGAAAACTGATCTGCATTAAATTGCCCTTTTATATTTAAATTGCTTATCAACAACAACGGAAAAGGTATTTGTTAATGAATAGGTAGAAAGCAAGAGGAAAGAGCGATTTGCTCCAAGAGCTCTCATCCATCCCTATATACTCAGCATATTAAGCTTAGCCAAAGGAGGAATAAAGGAAAGAGCAGAAGTGGTGACATTACTGGGTTTGCATGAAAAGATTTTGGTAAAGGGGGGCTACAGGTGTGGCTTCTGTAAGAAGCTGCTAGAAGCTTCTCCTGTGTCCAATAGAGACAATTCCAGCCAGCTCCAAGATAGAACCTCTGCTGGCCAAGGCTGAACCCATCAGTGATGGTGGTAAAGTGTCTGTGACATATTTAAGAAGAGGAAAAAGTAACTGCACAGGAGCAATTGCAGATGGAGAGGTGAATGAAAATATGTGAGAGAAACCACCCTGCAGACACCAAGGTCAGTGACAAAGGATGGGGAGGAGCTGCTCTAGGTGCTAGAGCAGAGATTCCCCTGCAGCCTGTGGTGAAAACCACAGTGAGGCAGACTATCCCCCTGCAACCCATGGAAGTTAATGGTGGAGCAGATATCCTTCTGCAGCCCATGGAGGACCCCATGATGGAGTGGGTGGATGCCTGAAGGAGGCTGTAAGCCCATGGGAAGCCCATGCTGGAGCATTTTCCTGGCAGGACCTGTGGACTCAGGGAGAGAGAAGTCCACAATGGAGCAAGTTTGCTGGCAGGACTTGTGACCCCATGGGGGACCCATGCTGGAGCAGTCCCTTCCTGAAGGAATACACCCCAGGGACACACACACTGAAGCAGTTCATGAAGAAGTGCAGCCCATGGGAAGGACTGAAATTGGAGAACATCATGGACAACTGTGTCCTGCAGAAAGGAACCCACACTAGAGCAGAGGAAGAGAGGGAGGAATCCTCCCGTGTAAGGAGGAAGGAGCAGCAGAGACAACATATGATGAACTGACTGGAACCACCTATTCCCCTACACCACAGGGGCAGGCGGACACAGATGGGATGGGGAGGGGACGATGATGAAGAAAATAAATTTAAACCTGGGAAGAAGGAAGGGGTGGAGGGAAGGTTGAGTCTGTTTTTCCCATAACTATAACTGGTGAGTGATCACCCTGTCCTTATCTTGTTCTATGAGCCTTTCACTATATTTTGCTCTCCTGTCCAGCTGAGGAGGGGGTGTGATAGAGTGGCTTCAGCGGACACCTGGCATCCTGCCAGGGTCAACACACCACAATTACAAAACCTGGTATTCCCTACAGCACTTTATGAACCAGAGGAGTATTGGGAGTGTGATCACTGCATAAGTACCTGGTTATGTACAGCACAATTCCCATCAGCTGAAACCAAAGACAGCAGCTATGTATCTAACTTCCCAGAAAAAAAACAAAAACAAAATAAAATTAAAAAACCACACAAACAAACAAAAAACCTCAAGCCCCCAAAATAACCTATTTCTCTACATATAGATATGATGAATTTTCCCATTCTTGTCCTCTAAAAATCCTCATCTCAAGGTTGCAGGGCTCTGAGTGTATCCCTTACATTGTGAGTTTGGCTGCCCAAGCTCAGGGCCATCTTAGAGACAGTGCAGTGGGTGACAATAAAGAAAGCTCTTCCAGACAGGCTGTGGAGATGCCTCCAACCCACCAACTGGCATGCCAGCCTGGCTTTGGCCCATCTGTAGCACTATAGCCCTGCTTGGCCATCATGGGTCTGTGGTTGATCTTGGTTACTGTCTCTGGATCTCCTCCCATCTTTAATTATTTTTAACTCTGGAAGAACTTTTATTGCAAGCACAATGGAATTACTTCATTTCAAGAAATGAAAAGAACTAGGGTTTGTAAAAGTGGGAAAAAAATAGAGGGTGAATATTGAAGTGTCAAGGCAATTTTCTCAAGTGATGGGAGATAGGTAGAGCCAAAGCTGTTGTCCTAGCACAGGGGTGGGTGAAAGGTGTGGACTCTAATCAGTTCAGTACTGTGAGCTGGATGTCAGTCTGGGGCACCAAAACTGGCAGTCACCTACTAAGCTTGGAAGACTTAGAAGTCTACATTAAAAATATTTTTTCAAAGACAGCAGTGAAGATAGTTGAGTGAATCATGTTTCAATCAATTAAGTGACTGGATTTTTTTCCTATCAGGAAGATGAGATTTCATGTGCACTAGCCATCAGATGAACAAGGAAAATGTGCTTCATACATCTTAAAAGCAGAAGTGGAAAGAGCATTTCTAGTATATGAGCCAAAGCTGCCATCACACATTTTAATTTAACCATGATAATATCACAAAGATGGTACCTTCCTGTAACTATGCAATTGTCTAGAGAAGTGTTTGAAATAAAGCAAAATCTTGAAATGATCACATCATTGTAGGTAAGTGCTGAGTTAGTCACTTATTGGGAATAACAGTTTATACAGACACTGCAGATGCACCAGCATATAATGAGTTCTGTCAGTATCGATTCCCTGTTTGCTCCTATGGGGAAATAGTGCTGGTCTTGACAGCTCTGTACATTCACTGTCCTCTTGTAGTGTAGGATCACAGGCAGGGCTGAAATCAAGTCACAGGAAAACCAGCAATGCATTTGGCAAGGGGGTGTCTCTTCCGTGAGGCTGAGGAAAGCCATAGCTGTAAACTATTTTCAGTATTTTTAAGTGACACTCCTTGTGTTTTCATTCACTGTTTTTTCTGAACTGTTCTGATCGGTGAAGGCCATTATGATGCACCTTAATGTTCTCTGAAGCATAGCTTCAGTACAACTTCTGACAAGAATTGACTAATACCTAGATACCCTCAGGAAGTGAATAGCATGATGTCCTTTCTGTGAGTTTCAGCTGATGTTTAGCCCATCTAAGTCCATTACCTAAGTAGCTTCTGTTTCAGTAGGTGCATTCAATCTCTCTCAATGAACAAATCTCGAGTTCGATCAATAGGATCATTGCATTTGCATCATTCTTCATTGTTAGGTTCATGTTGCTTGTAGTTGACGAAAGGTGAAATAACTGGTAGCAACCAAACCTGAGTAAATAAACACAGAACAAATTTGAACTGGCAGCCATGTGTACATTTAATTGACATGTATTGATTTACAACTGCTAGTAGGTTTTACAGTGTTGTCCAAAGCTATAACCAGGTTGCAAAGAAAAGCATTATCTTTACCTTTTACATAGTTTACTTTACTGGAGCTTTTTTTTTTTTTTTTACCCAAAAGCAAACATAATCAAGTGGAAACAACTTATCACTAGAGAGTTAAAGAATACATTGTTTATTAAGCCTTAAAAGCTTGCAGAAACAAAGACTAAAAGAAAAATAAATTCTTTATGTAATCCACTGTGAGGTATTAGTAACTAGAAGCCACTAAAAATCTGAACTGGGAGAAGATTCACAAGTACTAACTGGTACCAGCATTGAGATAGTCAGGCACAGCACTGCTTGAGGATTCTCTGTCTGTTGAAGTTGCCCTAACCCCAGGCAGCAGAAGTTTATTGCTTAGCCTGCACTTACACAGGGCAGGTAGCAGAGTTAATTAATACAAAGGGGATGGACTAGACTGTTATAAAAATATAAGCCTGCAGACACTTAAAAGGTTATTATTAAAAGGCTACATACAAGCTTGAAAGACAAAAAATTAAAAAAAAAAAAAAAAAAAGCTGACTCAGAAGTATCTCCTGTATTAATATCTCCAAATTTAGAAAACAAACTTCAGATTGAGACATGAAACTCCTCTTGCTTGCTTTGCTTCTCTTCAGATCTTTAAAGCAAAGTTAAACTTTGAATTTAAAAAGTGCCTACGATTTCAGACAGATCCAAAAGAAGATTTAGGCTTCATAATGCCCTTTACGTCCACAGCCCTAACAGTCCCATAAGCAGCACCTGCTGCAACTCTGAAGGATGGCTAGTGCTCACCAGACACCAGTCACTGCAGGGCTACATAAACAAACAACTCTTCTAGGGAGTTCAGCATCCACCCTTTGTAAGCCTTCTGAAACCTAGAAAATAAAAAAAAATCTTAAACCTAACAACATGTGTGTGCACAGCACAGATAGCACTCAGATGCAGAGCTGAATCTTTCATAAAACACTGTAGTACTGGCTTTATTTTTAAAACATGATTGTATTCTTCCCACTGTTAAGTAATAAGCTTCAGTGAGATTGATACTGTTTCAATAGGATCATAAAACATCTCAAGTTTCCTGACCCAGACTCTAGTGAGCCAAATACTGTTTCTCTTTGGTAGTTCAACAAGTAAAATAGCTGACCTACTGAATTGAAGCAAACCTTTTCCTGACACTGTGGTTAGTTTTGATTCCTGTTTAAAGATTTTTAAAAGAAACAAACCATTTACCGTACCTTTGCATCTCTTTCTGCTGAAACTTGCTTATTGATCTGTTTTGAGGAATAATGGCATATGGTCTTTCCTCTAATCCCTAACACAAGGCAACTAATTACCAGAAATGGGGTTAATGTCCAGATGGAGATGAGTGACAAGTACTGTCCCTCAGGGGCCCACATTGGGACCACTACTCTTTAATATCTTCATCAGTGACATAGACAGTGGGATCAAGTGCACCCTCATCAAGTTTGCAGATGACACCAAGCTGAGTGGTGCAGCTGACATGCCTTAGGGATGGGATGCCATGCAGAAGGACCTGGATAAATTTGAGAAGTGGGCCCATGTGAACATCATGATGTTGAACGGTTCAACAAGGCCAAGTGGAAGGTCCTACACCTGGCTTGGGACAATGCCTCGTGACAATATGGGCTGGGGATGAAGGGTTTGAAAGCAGCACTGAGAAGGACTTGGGGGTTCTGGTGGATGAAAAGCTGGACATGAGCTGGCAGTGTGCACTTGCAGCCCAGAAGGTCAACCATATCCTCAGCTGCATCAAAGGAAGCATAGCCAGCAGATCAAGGAAGGTTATTCTGCCCCTCTACTCTGGTGAGACACCACCTGCTGTACTGTGTCCAGCTCTGGAGTCCTTAGCACAAGAAAAACACGGAACTGTTGCAGCAGGTCAAAATGATCCGAGGGCTGGAACACCTCTCCCATGAAGAAAGGCTGAGAGAGTTGGGTTTGTTCAGCCTGGAGAAGAGTTGGCTCCAGGGAGACCTTACTTGGGCCTTTCAGTACTTTAAGGGGGCCTATAAGAAAGTTGAGGATAAACGTTTTAGTAGGACCTGTTGTGACAGAACAAGGGGTAATGGTTTTAAACTAAAATAGGGTAGATTTAGACTAGATATAAGGTAGAATTTGTTTTGCAATGAGGGTGGTGAAACACTGGGATGGGTTGCCCAGAGAAGCAGTAGATGCCCCATCCCTGGAAATATTCAAGGTCAGGTTGGATGGGCTCTGAGCAACCTGATCTAGTTAAAGATGTCCCTGCTCACTGCAGGGCGGTTGGACTAAATGAACTTTAAATGTCTCTTCCAACCCAAGCTATTCTATGAAATCTGGCTTCTTTGAAAGGCCTTTCTGACATGACAAATCCTTTCACTGTGGGAATCATTTTCACACATTATGACAAATCTCCTAATTCACAGATGTTGAAACAGCCTTTCCCATACACTCAGATTTCACTTTTCAAACTGCGAGTATGGCTAGTCTCAAAACATATTTAGCAGATCACATACTGATGCCTGAAATCATATATTTGTCTTTTCTTCTAAGCTTTATACTCTCCTCTGTACATTTTTAGTGGCCATCCATTACACATTACCTATTACCTCTGTTTTATTGGAGGAAAGTAACCCATTCTCATCCAAACTCCAGTCTGACCACTACTACAGCAGTTAAGACCATCATCTATATATGCTCACATATACTAGTGGCATTACACTTTTCCAAACCTTCAAAGTCACCTACTGGATTTTTTAAGATACACAAAACATGATTCTTGTCAGCAGGAAAACTACTGATGTACAGTAAATTGATTTTAAGCAGACATATGTTTGATAATCCAGTGTGTAGCAACTTCAGTTATCCTGCCCTCTAAAAAAGACTGATAAATCCTACCTTCATTTCAATTATAACTTTCAAAGCAAATATAGGAAACAAAGGCTATCTTTGTAGCTTACTTGGCACTTCTAGTGCAGTGCTGAAGAACCCAGGAGTCTGCTGGGAAAGAATTTTACTGTTTCCTCCTTGTGTCCTTCCCCTTCCCTTACCCTTTCCTTTTCCTTTTCCCTTTCTCCTTCCATTTCACTTTCTCTTTCCCTTTGCCTTTCCTTTCTTCTCCTCAGCAACAGGGATAGAGGAGTGGATATGAAATACAGGAATATAATTCCAGTTTCTGTATCCTTTGAAAGAAAGGGAAAGAGATGAAAAATACATAGCAGGTAGTTTAAAAGCTTAACTTCCTCAGAGACAAAAGTCAGGAAATTTTTCACTTCATTTTAGTATTTTTTTTCTGCATGGCACTATACATATGCTGATGATTTTCACATTTGATGTCAGAGAGTATTGTATGTTTGAAAGATTATAGCTAGCTCATTCTGTCTGGCCCTGTGCTCCTCAATTCTTGAGCCATATATCAGCTTTGAGGTGTCAGCTATCACAAATCAAGTGTCAGAAGTGTACATTTGGGAATAAAAATGAAGATAGAAAAGCAACTTTTCAGCCTGACCATATTGATAGCAAAAGCCATGTCATTCCTGGAGATTCACGAGGTGGACCTGAAATAAGATATTAAATCAATGTGCTACTCTAATATATGAATAGGACTCCTACAAACACACCTACATCTCAGACAGACATTTCTGAGTTCTCTGACACACTTGCACAATAGGTTCAGTTATTACCTAGAAAGTTTTCAAATCCTGGGGTATATGTATGCTTACAAAATCATATCACCACCTCTGAAAATGTACTGAAAAGCAATGCTACAAATTACTGACATACAGACTTCTTCATACAGACAACTGCTTCTTGCAGGACCCAACTCTTATGTTTGTACATAGGATATACATAGCGTAGGTAGACTACAGGCTAAAAAGCAGCCATAAGGCCACGGAGCTGGCTCTTACAGAAAGCTAAGGCTGGTGGGCTGACAGACATCAGGACTTTTTCCTGTTGCTAGTGTGCCATTCCCAGGCCCAGCCAGCAGTCTGGCCAGGCAGGTGGCCCAAAGATGCACACGCACACATCCTGCAGCATGGAGTGACCCAGGGAAAGAGCAGTGCAGCGCCTTCACCAGCACCTCACCTGCACACCCACAGGTTTACACCAAAAGCACTCACATAAACATGAACAATTCTGGTGGCCTGATCACATTCTTGCTGGCTAATCAGGCTCACAGCCTATTAGCATACATGCATTTGGAGCTCTCTGGCAGCTGGTCCAGACCTATGGTCCCTCCAGTAGCTGACTATCAGATCACTGTATTTGTTACTGTCTTGTTATGTCCTGTTCCTTAGTGTTTGAGGAATCAAGTGTTTAATCTCTTACTTCTCTTGCCTCTTGTCCTTGTCTTCTAAGGTGACTAGCTGTTAGCAAGATACCCTCACAAACCAGATATCCTTATATTCCACCTATCCTCATGTTGGCAGCGTGTCCTCCCTGGAGAAAAACATTCTCCTCACAGAACATGAAATTAAATCAAATTGGCAGTCTGGGTAAAAGTAACCCAGTCTTTTCCATATGTTTAATTCCAACTGAGATATAAAATATTCTTGCTCTTCACACCCACTCACAGATATGTCCAAACACTCTAGTTTGCACGTAAACATTCTCAGAGACACAGATTTCAATAACAGTGTTTCATCAGTGAAATGTTCACGCTTTCAAAACAAGCTGTGAACTCCTCAACTAAAAAAAATCTCTCCTTCAAACATTTCTTTTTCCCATTATTCAAGAAATCTAACCAGTAATTTTATATGGTTTTAAATCTGTTCATCTCCAATTTTATTTTTCCAAGGTCTAACTTAGGACAGTTGATGTCATGAACTACAGTTTGCCTTATGCATGAGCATAAATGTGTTTCTACATTTTCCTTTGTATTACAACTCTGTTTTAACTTGACATAAGTTAGCTATCAACTGAATCTCATAATCTCATAATTAGTCAAAGTGCTATTTTTACCTCTGCTAAAATCTTCTTCAGACATTATACAAATGTTACATAGATGTTTTTCCATTCACAACTGGCTTCAAATTATTTCTGATTACCTTGGACTGTTTCTCAGTCTCAGTGTCACTATTTAGGATATGCATACACATGGGAAACTGAGTGTTAAAAGATTATAAGAATGTCTATAATGCACTAAACGGCTAGAAATGGAAGTGCACAGTTAGATTTACATATTACTAATAATAATTTTTTTATCCAAGACATGAATGCTTTAACTGCAGATACATAAACCTGTTACTGGATTCCTTACTGAGGCAACAGTTAAGGTCAACCAAGTCTCTGTGAGGATAACATCAGCAGATGAAAGATAAAATAGGAATTCTGTAAAGTAATCTACTTAGCAATAAATACTTATCATTTCTGGTATCCACCATTCAAAGATGGGAAGGAAAATCTAGAGGTTAATGTAAAATCTAAAGCTATAGCAGCAGAGAGGCAATGCATAATAAATAACAGACACTGCCAGGAATCAGAGATCTGTGACCACTATGTATCTTTTGAAATACGCCTGGTTCATGGGAAAAAAAAAAAAAAAGAAAAAGTAGTATAATCTTCAAGAAGCTAAGCCTGTATTCTTCAAATCTCTACAGTGCTATCCAACAACAGGAGTTCTCTTGTACTACAGAACAAAGAATACAAGGATAATTTTATATGGTATTATCCTGTTTAAAGATGGCATTGTTCTTTGTTGCAATGGAATTCTCTATTTCCTTTAAAAGTAACAAAATTATGTTGTGTATTACAGGAATGAATGCATTGTCATTGTGTACTGACTATAAACACTATTCTGTAGGTGTAGAAAAGTCCATCTAGGCCAAACTACTTTTGTAGTAATAGGTGGATTCAATTTTTAATAAAATATTTTAATGCAGTTATAATGACAACAGTGAAAAATATTTTAATAGGATCCTATTTTGAAGAAGTGCAAAAGTGGACAGAAAAATCGGACATAACAGATTATACTCATTTAAATAATCACAATGCAATTATATGATAATCTTTGCCATGACAAATTATTTTTCTGATTATGATAAGTTAAAATATTAATTTCTAATTCCATCTCCTCTATATGTATCCACTAGAATTCTGTATAACATATTACAACATAAACAGGGTCCCTGGAAGTCGAGGACCCTGGAAGTTCCTGGAAGAGTCCTGAAGAGTCAGCTGAGCAGGCAAGAATGAAAAATAACCATCACCATTACATGGAAGACCCTGTTGAAAGTGAGAGAATTCAGGGTGTTCCATTCCTAGGATACTCACAAATTTTTAGGTCCCTTACAAAGTTTCTGACTATAGTCTGGTAATAAGTAAAAACTGTAATGACTTGAAAGCTAAACCTCTATAAGTAACCTCTGTGAACTGGTCGCCTCTATCCATTTTCAAAAAAACTTCACCTGGCAAACTTTCAGAAGAGGCTGAGTGAGAGTGGCTAGACACGACTAGAAAGATGAGATCATTATACTGTTAATGGTTTAAATATTACTCCCCAAAGTATGTATATATTTGCAAGTAGGTTATTTGGCAGGCTAACAAGTGAAGTTATTTTAAATGTTGGCCAAACTGTCTATCATTTTGCTACAGAAGGTAAATTATCGAAGATGTTGTGACTTATGTTACTAATGTATATGATATTTACTGTTGTGGTACAGAACACTTAAGCTAAAAAGCCAGGAACAAGCTGGCTTTACTCTGTGTGTGAAATAATTTCCTCAATGTTATCTGTTCACAATGTTGCTCCTGATGCTGGATCTTCTGTCATCTCTTATCTATTAGGGGTACCATTTATCATATTTTAATATTGGCTCAAAAAAGAACTTTGTGCATCTGTTAAACTGAGGTGATAAATCAAGTTTTATATATAAATGATGGAATAAATTGTGCAGAAGGCTGCCCAGATTTAACTACTGAGCCTAAAACCAGAAGAGTCCTAAAGGAAAGATAGAGGACTTAATACAAAATTTATACCAAACTGTTTTAGAAAAAGAATATGGAAACATTTTAAAGTACGAGAGGATTTTCTTGGTGCTGATCAGGTTACATAAAAATGGAACAACAGCAAAACCCATTCATTTATTGCATTGTGACATACTAATTCAAAGCCAGTGAGAAACCGAGTCACCATCACTCTCACAACTTTCCAAATGCAGGATATCCTCAGGGGCTTATGGAACTTACATGTATGTCATTACCTTCCCCAAATGTATGTAAAAATGTATTCTTTTTTAAAGTTAAATAAATTTGAATGTTTAAACGCCAGAAGATCTATTCGTTGGTCAAGTCTCCCCCTGGGGCACTATACAAGTTAAAGAGACTCAATAATAGGTTTAACTCTACATACAGCCTATTTGATTAAAGCTAGTCAAGCCACACATTAGAAGTAATAAAGCTAGAATCTTCTGGCTTGTATTTTCCTCCATCAGAAACTGCAGCACAGATCATATGTAAATTAGATGAGTTTGAGATCAATGGGGCTGCTCAGTAAGTATTATTGTATGTCCATACGCATGGCTGAAGGCAGGCACAGCTGCCACTTGCTGCCACTCCTCTAAGGTCAAGACAAATGGTACTGCACGTGATCTGTAAAAACCTTGTTCTGAAAGAAGCTATTCAAAAGCATTAAAGTATAAGCACTGGGTCATTCACCCAATCAATCACAAGATTTATTATTCTTTATCTAGATCTGTGGATTGTTGTCAGTTTTGTGTTTTCCTCATCAATATTCATCTCTATGTTATTTTTCAAAAGAAAAATGAAATATGGAAACAGGAGAAATAGAAGCTATTTTCCCCCAAAAGTACTGGATGTATATATTGCAGTGAGTGAGCCACAGTTCTTATACAGCATCAGAATTATGAAAGAAGGGGAAAAAAATATGTTCTTACAGAATATAATAATCTCTTTCATTTGTCAACTAGTGCAGAATTTAAGGTTTGTGCACATGTAATGAAAAAAAAAGAGAAACTATAAAGTATACACTGCAGAAGATCTTGGAGTGTTGTAAGAATGACATTTGTCAGTAACTGTGCAATATATCGGTAACACATCAGTTATAGAAGACTATCTTTTATTCATGCAAAATAACTCGGTGCACAGGCCCTACCATCAGAAAATACACAGCAATGAAAGTATCTGTGACAAATTATATCCAAGTATTAAATGTGTCTAAAAATATTGTCATGGTTTTTTTCTACCACAGAATACCATTAAGATCAGCAATTGTGAAATGCAGAGAATATTTCACAGAAGGAAAAAAAATATGTTCCAAAACTATACTTTTAAAAAAAATACAAACAGAACAAATTAATACAGTGGACTTTTTTAATATACATTTTTAATTATTTACATTTAGTGCAGCACTAGAATACAGGACAAAATACAGTGGTAAAAGCTGCATTCCTGGAAACTTTCAAGGTCAGGTTGGACGGGGCTTTGAGCAACATGATCTAGTTAAAGATGTCCCTGCTCATTGTAGGGGGATTGGACTAGATGACCTTTACAGGTCCCTTCCAACCCACACCATTCTAAGATTACTGACCAGTATGTTCCAGGTCAAGTAATAGACTGGGTCTTACTGTTCTGTGCTTGGAGCCTGTGCTTGAGATTACAAATACATAAATAGGAAATGCCTTGCAGAATTCCCTCTTTTTCTACAGTTTGTTGTTGTCTGTTTTTTTTTTCTTTATGGCCTGAGTATGACTTCAGCTACCTTTCAATGATGAGACCTGGCACAAGCCACCATTGCAATCCCCACGTAGCTCAGCATACTGGGACTAGGATGACTTGCAAAATAACAGGACTGTTGTCATCTTATTGATTCAAGGGCAAAATCATGAAAAATTATGATTGTTCTTATTTTTATCAGGTTAACTTGTGTCTCTTTTCTTTATTTTCTCCAGAAGAAAATCATGGGAATCAACACCCTTTTGGGTGTTCTCATGAACTATTGATAGAGAGAAATTTTTAAAAACCCCATGATTTTTACAACATGGCACCATAACTATTCCCTGGGCTACTTAAGGTAGAGGAAGAACATAATCTACATAAAAACTGCAATATTCTGCAAAGCCTGCTTTTCCTCATATACAAAAATAACCCCACAAACAACCAACCAAAGTAGTGATGTAACAATTAATCTAATGTAATTACAGAATTCCTTAAGTATCTTCTCTCCCATCAGCAACAGGCAAGTGGACACAGTCCTCCATACTGGTACTTTAGATTAGATTTTCACATTCTGTTTGGTTTTGTTGTTGTTTGCTTGCTTTTCTGAACTTGGAGATAGCTTGGAGATAAAAAATGAGTTCTGTACCTATCTAGCATTCAGATAGTATGCCATCCATTTTTAGCCTGGTAGGCTATCTAAACAAGGTTTATGCAATCACCCCATCTCTCTGTCTGTGTCCCAAGTTCTGATAACTTTGAAAGTGTTAGCCAGTTTCAACAAAGTTTGAGAGATAATAATCTTTAAATAAATTTCATTAAAATAGATAACCAGGCAGAGAAGACACTAGGGAATGAAGATTTAGGAGTTAAAACCTAATGACTTTCTATCCAGTAAGCAAATTTCTACAAATTTTCATTTCTGAACATGGCAGCCAGCATGTTGCTGTCACAATGCTCTGCAGGAGAAGATGCTAGGTATATGTGCTCGTAACAGATAATATTACTGTAAGTCAGGAAAATAGCCAACTGAGAGACAAAGGTATAGGAAATCCGGCTTCATTACCTTCAATGTTCACAGGACTAGTAGCTTATATTTCTGAAGTATGAAATAAATGTGGAGTTTCTTTAAATAATGAATGCTAGTGGATTCCTATTCATTATGGAGGGAAAACTGGAAGTAAATAGAAGTATTTTCTGGTAATTCTAAGGTCTATATCTTTTGCAGATGCTCACAGGACCTGGAAGGCTGCACACTGGCACAAATAGCTGCTATAGGGATTGCTAACTCCAGCCCTTTCAAGGATCTAACTCACATTCCAGCCACAAAACTCAACTTGAAACCAGATTCATCACTTGGATTTCTTAACTGATGTACTATCAGAAGTATAAAC
Source organism: Megaceryle torquata (assembly GCA_024611175.1). NCBI lineage: Eukaryota > Metazoa > Chordata > Aves > Coraciiformes > Cerylidae > Megaceryle > Megaceryle torquata. The sequence continues at coordinate 15,094 of JANIJG010013761.1, forward strand.
TGCACCCATTTAATGATCCATGAGAATGAAGAGCTTTTATTACTTGCAGCTGTCCCATAACTCAGTCCAAAGGTGATGATCTCAGCTTCTCCCTTTGTGCCACCCACATATTTCCATGTCATACCCCTCCTACTAGCACTGGTATTTACCTCTACCAGGCATTTCTCACCTGATTAAGTTCTGCATCTGTGTTTAAGCATGCAATGCTCATCTAGACATAATATATTCAGTTCAGGAACCAGCAATATTTGATGATGTTCAATCTGTACTTCTTTACTGCAAAATACCCTTTCTATAATCACAAGATCCCTGCCTTGATTAGTCCAAGCTCAGTGGCCCATTTCAGTAACACTTTTAAGTGCCTCATCACATATTTAAGCATTTCTAATGTGCTTCTAATGTATATATCTCGTAATCACATATTTTTAATGTTTTTCAGGCCTATACTATTGTTTATTCTTGGTTTTTATTGCATTACTTTAGTCTGTAGCAAATAAAATAAACTTAAGGTGAGCTTGAGGATTTATGGGTATGCTTGAGGCCCCTAATGGGTAAGCCAGATCCTTCCAGTGTTTCAATTTCCCTTTCTAAAATGGTATCTCTGATATGTACTTCCTAAGTGAAAATAACACAAAGAAAACAGATATGCTGGGCCATGTTCTCTTACATCATGGCAGCTTTAAAGGGGAAAAAAACCCAAAACCATTCTGTTTGTGTCAAAGCTACACAGGAAAGGCTATGGAAAGTAATGAGAAGTCTTTAATAGGAAACATCTCTATTGATTGCAGTAACAGAAAGCTACCTCTAAAGCTCACACTGATTTCAACTATTGCTTTTATCATGGCAAGGGAAACATTCTCTCAGGTAACCTTGTAACATCCTTACTTGTGAGACCTTGCAGATTAGTTTGGGGGCTAGAAGTGTTGGATAAAAACCGCTGCAGCCTAAGGTGCAAAGTTCTGATTTGATCAAAATTAAAATTTGCTAGGAATATTTATTTTGAATAAGTTTATATTGAGAGAATTTGTCAGACTGAATAACTTTGACTTGACAGAACTCAGGGTGACCTCGCAAGTATGTTCCAAACCCTTTTTTTTTTAGACCTTTTCTGCCATGTCCCCTGTTGTGTGATGATTCAAGTCAGTGTGCCTGGCTGACACTATTACTTAAAACTATGTAAAAAGCAAAGAACTGGTGTTGTCCCTTTCTGTTTGGACAGATGAAAGCTATGACTATTTTTTACACTGTGCTTTATGCTCTCTTGGATCAATATAAAGTTCAGCCAAAAGCTAATAGCCAGTGAAAATAATAACCAGGTCTGAGCCTACCAAATTCAGATCATTTGGCATTTGCTGGTGCTCTAAAACAAGATACAAACTCCATATAGGTCCTAAGCATGCCAGGACCTACCATTTTATAGTTAGGAACCCACAAAGTACTGTGGTCAATCTTGCTGCACACAGAGTTTTGTATGGGCATCTCAAGAGCTTTAAACAGTGATGGGCCAAAGACTCAGATAAAGCTTTACCAGAGGGATAAGTGACATGCTAGCCTTTTCTGATAATGTCAGGAGCTTGACTATGCCTGTCTAGAGAAGTAGAGTTAAGCTACCAGCAAGCAGGATGCAGGACTCTCCTTTACTTGAACTGGATAGTGAAGGCTAGGGCCTGTTGCTAGCCAAGACCTCCTAAAGTCCAAACAAACACCAGGAAGTGCCACGGATAAGGGGAATAAATGGGCCGGCATTGGCCCAGGCAAGATAAGTGCAGAGCTTTTTTTGTCTGAGCACCTGTTTGAGTGGAGGAGGGTTATTTTCTGTGCTAATCATTCCTGGACCTGCAACCAGATGTTGAGTACACTGCCAGCAGGGGCTGTACTGCAGCTGGCCTCTCACCTTCCCCAGCTCTGGGTGGCTGCTGGAGACAGCCTGGCTTCTCCCAGCCTCCAGAGCAGCCTGGTGCCCTGCCCCAGTCTTGTGAGCACCCCGAGATGTCATAAGGGCCTTGTTTCCTTACTCTCTTCCTCAAGACCTGCTCTTACACTTGCTCTTTGATATACAGTGTGAATAACAGGGTTTCTCCCAGCTTGATGCATTCCCGAAGCTGGGATGAGCCTCCCCAACAGAGCAGAGCTTCTCCCTGGTCCCCCAGCCTCCTTCATCCCGAGCTGTGCAGCCCTTGCCTCTTCAGTGCCCCCACATCCCCACAGAGGGGTGGTCTCCCGTGTTGCCGCAGTCAGCAGGTAGTGGTTTTCCGGGACCAGCGGCAGGCACATGAAGAGCAAGAATCACAAGTCACTGACTTCTAATGCACTTTTGCTTTGGCCAGACGCTCGGCAAACATTGCGCTGCCCATGCCCGGAATAAACATCAGCCGTACAAACAACCTCGTACGGTCTGACCCGAGTTCCGAAGCGGCAGGGCAGCGGCAACGCCCCCACCTTTGCTGACCTGCCCTGGCTGTCCTTGCTAGAGCACATCGTCTTCCCCGGAGCACAACGGGGCGACTTATTTCCACAGGAGGTATCAACAGAAAAACAATGGTAGCTGCGAAGGAACCACGAAATAAACTAGGTTGCCGAAAGAAAAATCCCCACCTTTTTCCAGTGATTAACACAAGGCAGAGTTTACGTGGAGGGGGGTTGCGCAGCAGCGAACGGCTGCTGAGGAAGAAACTCTGGGAGAAAACCCGCCCTGGCCTCCGTCTCTTGGCGGAGGAGAGGGGCTGCGCTATCTCCCGATTGCCCCTTCCCTTACTTCTACCCCTAGCTCTGGGGCCCGAGTTGCGGGCGTACCCTGCTCCCCTCAGCCTGGGGACCACTTCGCGCTCGAGACAGCGGCGTCTGTACGATTCCCGAGCCTTCCCCCGAGGAGGAGGGTGGGCGCGCCCAGCCAACCGGCAGCAGTCGACAAGGTCCAGCTGGAACACACTGCACGCGGGCCCCGGACCCAGTTCCACCCGGGCCGACAACCCGCCCCTCGCCGCCCCGCCCCCCCGCGCCTGCGCACAACCGGTACCCGGTTTAGCGCCGGGGTAGCTGTGCCGTATTTGGAGGTTGTGGTCTTGCTGCTTCTTGTGTCTGGAGCAGTACACTCTTCCCCGGCTCTGTCTGGCCCGCATAGCCCGCGCCGCAGGTGGGAAGGGCCGCTTCAGCGGCGGAGGGGAGCCGAGGGGCGGCGGCGGGCCTGGGGTGGGAGCTGAGTCTAGCGCGGCCTGTGGCTGTGAGGCCATGGCGGAGCTGGGCGCCGGGCGGGGGGCCGTGGCGGTGGTTCGTGAGTCTCGGCGAGGCCTGGGCAGCCCCACGGCGAGGCCTCGCTTACCACTGGGCGGCCGGGGCGGCTGTCCGCGGCCTTCCTCGCCGAGACCTTTCCCCCGATCCCGGGACAGCCCGGCAGCGGCCGAGCTCGCCGGGCCTTGATCTGCGCTCGCCGGCTGGAAACTTCGCCATGTCAGTGCGAGTAGCCGCCGGTCTGGCTTGACAGGCCAGGAAATCCGTGAATCTCGGGGAGGCTTTTGACTCGTGTTTTTGTCAGCGCAGCCTTACCGAGTAGGCTGTGTCCGAGAGGTGCGTCTGAAAGGGGTCGTGAAAGGCAGCGCTGGAGATGCCCGCCCGTGCTGAGCGAGGTTGTGACTGCCAGGTCATACTCTTATCTTGCGCTTTTTTTTCTGTTTTGGAGGAGCTTGCAAAGTTAGTGATTTAAGTCACAACTGATAGAGCAGAATATAGTCGTGCTTAAAAATCTTTTGTTGTTTTGAAAAACAAGTAGGTTCTGTATAAGCAGTGAGAATACCACTCTAACTCTTTAGAGAAGTATAATAATCTAGTTTAACTATGTAAAGTTTCACTGAGTTTATAAACAAAAGGGTTGGGTTTTTTTTTCCCCGAGTGTTGCACATAACTCCGGATGTGGTGGTTCTGTATGCCTGCAGCATTGTTTGGGTTTTGTCTATGTACTGTCATGCTGCAGTGCCATAGCAAGCTCAAGGGTACAGTTTTAAACAACAGCCTCTTATCACAATTTTTTTTTTTCATTTACCAAACCCTTGTTAACAGACCGTGAATTCCAGGAAACTCCAGACGATTCCAAGGAGACTGGAGTGTACATCAGTTACAAGGGAGACTGAGTCAGAGCGAAGCTGTTAAGAAAGTAGTGTTTATGACTTTGGTGATAGTGTAGAGGCTGTCACATATGAAGGTGATATATTGTCAGAACTACTACTGTTGTGCATATAAGCACTAGATAAAAGAACCAAGTGTTTTGAGTTTTGATTAGCTCTGATTTGGTTCAGTGCTTTGTTGGCAGGGGAAGAATGTTGGAGGAATGCATTTCACTTGAAGGTAGTTGTTTCCTCACTTGTGAACTGCGACTGTCTCTGGCAGTAGGAAAATGCTATTGAATTCTGATTATTGAAGCTCAAGCACAGTTGACATTGGATGATACATCTGCATTAGTATTTTAGTTGAAATAAAGGGTGTGCTCTTGAAATGAGTTCCAGTTATCCTTGCTTGCTGCAGTTTAGTTCATGTCACAGGGTGATCTGGGAGAGTGTGAACTCTGCCTTTTGGAAGAACCTAAAACTAGAAGGTGTAAATCAGTTGTCTAGACTGACAACACCCACTCACAGAAGCTAGTATGAAATAAACACACCAAACATGTATAGTGTGTGCAGGTAAGATTGTCAAGAGCTGGGGTTTTTTTCCAAGGGAGTTGCTGCTTGTTCTGTATTTAGTTGTTAATATAGACATAGCTTGAGCATACCATGTCAGGTAGGTAAGTTGAATACAATTGTAGCACAAGAGCACCAGGGATTGATCCTTAGGCTTTCAGAGGTATAGCTGTGGTAACTATTGCCTAAGCTGCAAGACTCGAGTTTCATAGCTGTAGGTCAGCTACAAGGAGAACAGTAAACAAAAACCCTACATGGAATAGTTGTCAATATTGTCAACAGCTTTTTTTTTTTTTTTTCCTCCCCAGTAGCTTGATAGCTTTAATTTTCAATTCAACATTTTCCATTATTGCATTGCCTGGAAACTTAGAACATTTAAAAAGTGTCATAAGGATAAATACTCTTCCTTCTTATAAGGGTTTAATGACTTCAAGGAATAAAGTAATGCTGCATATTTGCTGGACCTGTAACTGGGACTTGTTGGCATTTAAGTTATTTCTCTCCTCCTACCTTCACCTGGCCTTTTTGGCAAAATAATGAATTAATGTGCTCGTTACCCTGTTCTGTTGTGAGTGATTGCATTGAGTTAATCTGACTTGTTTTGCTCTCTCCATCTTTGTCTTGGGGCTTCCTTTATCAGGTATGATGATTACTAGCAACCACTTTCAAAATGCCACTTACAATGGGAAAACAAAAATTTTGCGTACTCTTAAAAATCACTCTTATCCTCAAGACGTTGGTGAATTGAGTGGCTGGTCTCTATCTGAAGTAACTAAAATGCGTTATGGGGATAAGCTGGACAAATGATTGCCGCTTCTTTACAGACTTACATTTTCTAAATCCACATTTGTTTTCCACCTATTGCAAATGAGGCTTTCATCACAGCTTTTAGTTTCAAGTGTTTCAATGTAGTTTGTGTCATGGCTGAAAAGCTACTGTAATAAGAACTTAAAAATTTGGATAGGCAGCAAAAATGCTTTTGTAATTAACTTTTTTTAACAAGCCTTTAGAAATGATACATATTACCAGCAGCTGTCTTAAAGTAACTCCCCTTTTTTTTTACTTGACTTTCCTGTGAATCAGTCCTCTTCTGGGTTAAAGGGAGTCTTCAGTTTAAACACCTTGAGATCTCTGTTTCTGTCTTGGAAGTTAGCAGTAGATCCTGTGTTCTCAAAACAAGTCCAGCCTAAAAAGCATGTAAGAATTGGGTCTGTTATGCATGTAGAATCCACCAAAAATTACAAACTTGCTTTGTAGTGCCTAGTCTTGAATTTTATTTATTTATTATACAAAGACTTATGCATTGTGTGAAAGTCTGTACAATAACAGCCCCTTGAAAAGCACTACTATACTGTTGTGACCTTTTGGCAGCAATTGAACTGTTGTAAACTTAAAAGCCTCTCATTGATTTCCCCTTCAACCTGGGTGTATTGGAATATCTGAAGAAAGCCCCCATTTAGTTTATGTTCTTACAGACTGGTAACTGATACCAGTTTGACAGGGCCTTAGTTCTTTGCAGGTTTTAAGGGATCTGAACTGAGGGCAACAGGAATCTTGTTGGAGTAATAACCATAGGCTAACAGTTGCCTGATATGGAGGAATAAATGCAAGCCATGTTTGAATTGTTCTTCCTGAAAACTTTCTTCTCACTCTTCTTTCAGACATGGGAAAATCACTTTCTCACCTGCCTATGCACACGTGCAAGGAAGATGGCTATGATGGAGGCACAGTGTCTGATAACATGAGGAATGGGTTAGTTCACTCGGAATCCCACAATGAAGACAGCAGATGTGGAGATGTATCGCAGTTCCCCTATGTGGAATTTACAGGAAGAGACAGTGTCACCTGCCCAACGTGCCAGGGAACAGGAAGAATTCCACGAGGTAAATGTTCTTTCTTCCTTTTTTAACCTATAAATTTACTTCATAAGCATGTGTAGCTGTAACTGTAATAATCTCTAACAAATCACCTTGATTAGGAAGGTTAAGGTTTTTTTTTTCATGTCTTTGATTCTGTAGTACTAGGCATTGTGTTGTGATGACACTGGATGAAAGAAACAAATTGAGCCAGCTTTGAATGTCACCTGTTGAGTCTTCTCCTGTCTGTAGAATTCTAGTGTTACCTGCTTTTCAGCTTTAAATTTGCACATATCTTTAGCTCTTGCAAGTTGAATTTCCAAACCTCTATTTTTATGACATTTTTTTACATTTTTTAAAATATTTTAAACTATTTGAATCACTATATAAATGCAAAAATAGCTGCAAATACAGATAGTGTTGAAAGTATGGAATGGAGAGAAAAAGAGCGTAGGTCTTTGTGATAGTTGATCTATATTTAATTTAAAAATTTTAATTCTTAAAAAAAAGGTTACTTAAGACTTGTGAAGATCACTGTTTCCACCTCACCCCTCCCACCCTATACATCTTAATTGCATTTTTAAATAACAACTTACCACTCTAAAAACATGTGTGAGAGGGTTAATAGCTGACATGATATTCAGGTCTTCATGTTACATAATGCTTTGGATATTGCTCACAGTTGGAGGAGAATCTGTTTATTTAAAGCCATATACTGAATGCCAAATCCCACAAAAGTTTGTTTGAAAAATACAGTTCAAAAACACAGCATGCTTCTGCTGGGTGATAATATCTGTAGGATGCCCCTTGTCTTTCTGTTGCTGGAAAAGAATATATTCAATACAGATATTTTTTTTATTTGTTTTTTAAGCCAAAATGCTGAATTGTCAAGTTTTTCAGCATTTAAACTCCGTACTTACTGAATGTTATCCAGATCCATAACTTTACTTCAAGCTGCTGTTGTTGAGGTTACTGTTGGGAAGAGCTCTATAGGGTGTTGGTATCCAATGTATTGAATCTTTCTAAAGGGTATGGGGAGAATCAAAAACTTGGTTGTTGTGTACTGGTGAGGAATTGAAAATTTGACCTGTGTTACAACATCTTTTACCTGATCACATATGGCAGATTTTCTTGTTATCAGTGCTGTTGGTGCCCCTTGTTTGTCTTTGCCCTCTCTGTGTCCCATCTATCCCTGTTAGGCAGAGGGTCCCAGCTTGGAGCTGAAAATACTTGTGATCTGGCTACCCCAGGAAGAAGTATGCTGCACAGCATTAGCCATTGTGCCCAATGGTTTTCTTTGCTTGTGCTCCTTGTTTTTCCTTTTCTCTTAATGAAATATTCTACTTTTTCACATATGATAAACCACCCAAGTAGCTATTTAGAAACAGACCTTTGAAAAGAGAATACAGGATATCTGAAACTGGACAAGGAGAGAATGTGGCAAATGCAGTGTGTCAGGACATGGGAGAAATTGATGAGAAAGTTGCATGTTTGGGACTGCTTTGCTTTTGCCAGAGCTTGTATCCAACATAGTCAGATTATTGGGTGTAAATATTCTTGTCAAAAAATCAGTTCCAAGTAGCTTGGGAAAATGGGCTGATGTCTGTGCCATATTGTCTTTGTGTGTGCACTTCAGTCAGATTAGGTTCTGGTATAGTTCATAAATACTTCTGTCTCACCTGGGGAAAAAGTGACAGGAGCCTCAGGATACTAAAGTGGTAGCAAATATAAGAGATTTGTGTGTTAGCTGTTAAACTTTATATTACACTATATTCTTTTGAGTACCTGAACTGAATTCAGCAAATTTGAAGCGCAGAATAACTATGTAACTAAAACTTATCTTAGCCAAAAGACTATGGAGAAGGAAGTTTGGTTTGCTTGGCAACTTGAAATAGTTGATAATATCAATAGCAAGTTTTATTGATAAAACTGCTAGTTAAAATGCAGTATAGTGGGATATCTGCATTCAAAAGCTTATTTCTTTTAAGTATTCTTGGATGAGTCTTAGTTCCATTTTCTTGTACAGCAAATGGGAAAAAGCTATAAAGGAAGATGTAGTCCATATATTTTCAACAACTCATCTGTTCTTGTGTTATTTCTATTGATATCTCCCTTTTAAAAATTCTGTCTTGTGAAATAACATGTTACCTGGAGAAATTCCAGTAGAGTTGACTAGAATTTGACTTCTAGGGTGCTGCAGCTCAGTCCTATGAGAAATGGTTGTGTATATACTAGCATTTTCTAGAATGCAGTGTATGTATAACTTGTGTTGACGAAGTCACCCAAATTGATACATTTTTTTGGTTGTTTTTTAAATAAACCTGACTTCTTTTTGGAAGAGTACTTATAGAAGGCCTTCTCAGTAAGTTCTTCCTGCCCAAGCTTCAGAATGCTTTTGTCCCTTGGTTCTATCTGATCTGGCATAGAGAACTGGAAGCTGTTATATGCCTCTTTCTGTGTTGAGGAAGTGGAGCCAGGGGCATGCTGCTTCCTGTGCATGTATGTAGCACAGAGGCAGAAATTACTGCTGATGCTGGTCTTTATGAGCTTGGTGTTTTTTCCTCTCTATGTTGTGCAAGCAGTGCTCTATTTCAGAAAGTGACATAAGCTACAGAAGTATGCAACTTGGGCCATTATCTGGAATTTAAATGTTTGTCTTTCACATTTATTCTTTGGTGTGATTTTATTCTTTGGTGCAATTAAGTTAAAATGGGCTCTCTTTGTTTGAAATAACTGCAGCAATACTTTATTCTTTGTTTGTTTAAATTCTGAAAGGGTGTTTTTGTTTCCAGGGCAGGAAAATCAGCTGGTAGCATTAATTCCATACAGTGATCAGAGACTGAGGCCAAGAAGAACGTAAGTTAATAGTTAGTTGTGATACATAAATCTGCAGAAAATTTCTCTAGTTAAAATTCAGCAATTTAAAGGTGATAAAGTTAAGAAGAATTAAGCCAAAATCACTGGTATGCTTGACTGCATTGAGTATTGAAACAACCTTTCTTATGAGTAATATCAGCCTTAACCTCTAACTCTTGGAGAGTTATTTAATAGGTATGCATGCTGCTATCATAGTATGCCTTAAAAAGCTAACTAATACTGTACGATCTCTTCATGTGGATGTTTATCTGAATGTCTACAGTAATTATGCAAGTATTTATCAGTCTGTAGCATCTTAACTGATCTAAGCAGATACCACTCTACTCAGACTTTAACACTGAAGATGTAAGTTCTTTGCGCTACTACTACAAAATTTCTACTAGGTAGAATTTGTAAAGCTCTGAGCAGCTAGCAAAATGAACAATTTTGTCATTCTGATGTAGCTCTCTTCTTTTCTTTCCTTTTTTTTTTTTTTTCCCTAGGATCTACTTAAAGGTTTAATTCCAGTGCTCAGGGCTTCTTGTTCTGACACTTTTGGGTTGCTTATTTCCTTAATGTTTGGATGCTTGTGTAGTAAAGAGAAATGAGTGCCAGGAAAAAGAGCCAAACCAGAAACTTCAAATAATATTATCCTGGCCCGTGTATCTGGTGAATAGTGGTGCAAATTTGAAACCTATTACACAGAATTGCAGAATGGTTGGTTTTGGAAGCAGCCTCCAGAGATCCATCTAGTCCAACACCCCCTGCCCAAGCAGGTTGACCTATAGCCGGTTGCACAGGAACATATTAAAACAGGTTTTAAGAGTCTCCAGAGAAGGAGACTCCACAACCTCCCTGGGCAGCCTGTTCCAGTGCTCTGTCATCCTCAAAATTAAGAATTTTTTTTCTTTACGTTTAGGGTGGAACTTCCTGTGCTTCAGTCTGTGCCCATACTCCTTGTCCTGTCACTGGGCAGCACTGAAAGGAGATACTACTTTAATGTTCTAATTTTTAGAAAATTGGAGCTGCAGTATAGTCTTATATTCATTTGTTATTTTATCATCATAAACACAAACACTCCTTTTGTATTAGGTTAATTGTGAATTTCCTGTTCCTTAGCAGGGGTCTTAACACTTTCTCTGAGTCTTTTATGACAAAGAATCCTGTGTAAGTCATAAAAGAGCTTTATTCTTTCTGGATGTGTTGTTCAAGAGTCCTGCAGAATGACAAATTCTGTTATAAATAGATTTTAAGAGGAAGTGCTTCTGTTTCAAAACACATAAATATTTACCTCTTCCATTTTCTTCTTTTTTAAGAGTCACAAATGTTGGGATAACCACATGTTTTGAAACTTCATTTCTGATGTGTATACAAGAGTAACATCTCAATCATAGATGTGAAGTGGGAGCTGCACTTCACATCTATGTGGAAACTAATGGAAGCAAGAAATAGACTGAGCTAGCTCTATTGAGTAGTCATGCTCCTTATCACTTATAAAAGCATATTAAACAATGTTATTTTATGCTCTTCCCTCCCCCCCCCCTCCAGAAAGCTCTACGTGACTGCTTCTGTGATTGTATGCTTGCTACTTTCTGGGCTGGCTGTATTCTTCTTGTTTCCTCGCTCAATCGACGTTGAATACATTGGTGTGAAGTCAGTGTATGTCAATTACGAACAGGGTAGACGTATAATATATCTAAATATTACGGTAAGTCTAGCTATCTGATTGGTTATTTGTGTTGAATAAATGCAACAAGAGATACTAATGTGACAGTTTAATATACATGGAAATTGTGGTCTAGCTGGTAAGCTTGGTTAGGGCCTTAAGAAGTACAAGTAGATGGAATGACCATTTTGAAGAAATGTAACTGGACCTGCTGTGGCTGGTTCCTGTAGCTAATAGAGGTGTAGTTGCAAGCTACCATTGGGTCTTCTGTTTTCATGGGAACAGTGACTTTGGAGTTCTCTGCATTAGTTTTGGAATATGAGATAAATATGTGTGTATGTAGGAATGTTATTAAATTCTCCCCTGGTATTATGCATCTGTTAAAACTGGGTTGGAGGAAAAATGATTTCTTAACCACCTTAGAACTTAAAGGACTTTTCCCACATGCTTCTTGACTTCTTGGCAATGCAGTCAATACAGGATCACCTAAAGATTTTTGGTAGAGTTCCTCATTTGAAATAAAGCAAAGGCAGCCAAAGGGGGGGGAAAAAAAAAAAGTCCTGTAATAACTAAATTTCCTGGGAGGAATAAGGGAGGATGGACTTGTTTCAAAATGTGTACTTATCAAGATGCACAGAAGGGATAGCTGTTAGTGTTTTGTGTGTGTTTGTTTTTTTTCAGAACACACTAAATATAACAAACAACAACTATTATTCCGTTGAAGTGGCAAATATCACAGCCCAAGTTCAGTTTTCAAAAACAGTTATTGGCAAAGCACGGCTAAACAACATCACCAACATTGGTCCTCTGGATATGAAACAGGTAAATAGGATAAGCTTTCAAAGTTGAGTACATGCTAATATTCATATATAAATCTATTCATTTGTGTTTTCATTGTTGTGGTGTTTGTTGTGTTTTCTTTTTATTTTAGATTGACTATATGGTGCCCACAGTCATACAGGATGAAATGAGCTACATGTTGTAAGTGTACTCGCCTCTCAATATCACATGGGTCTTATTAAAAATTACAGTGGTGCTAAAAATTACTTTTTGTCAAAATCTGCAGAAACCTATTTGCAGAGATGGGGCATTTTCTTTGTGTGAGTTTAACGGTACTGAAATAAAGTTAAAACATGGTTGTTTCAATAGTTTCATACAGGGGCTTGTTGTACCTGGTTCTTAGCACTTTGAATAGTGTCTCTATCCCAGTGTTTTAGGCCTTGGCAGTACCTAGAACCTGCTGCTTTGGAGGGTGAAAGTGCAGTTGTGTTCACTAACAAGTTCTCTAGAAGCTTTCACACCAATTTTTTGGGCAGTAGAGGGAATTTGTATTTAAATCTATACAAACTAAAGGCTAATTTATATTTCTTTTCTTCAGACCATGGGTATACAGCAGTAAGCAGTGTTTACAGCCTGTCCTTAAAGTGATTTTATTCATAGCTTCTGAAAGCAACATATAAGCTCAGTATATCTTGGTAATGAAATCAAGTTCTTTTACACTGAAATGCAGATTGAACAGAAAGAGTTAACTATTGTCTGTGTGCAGTTTCAGTAGATGCCAGCCCCATTAGGGTGGGAGAGAGTCTTACACTTCTGAAGTGTTGGAATAAATTGAAATAGGTAGGAAATAGCAAACTGGGCACTAACTTAGATAAGCAGGAAGTGGTGTACTTCTGTCCCATCTCAAAAGCAGGTAAGCTAGCTTTTTGTGAATCTGATTTGCCTTTTGGAAGCATGAGAAATAAATGTGGCCTTCATAGAACTCATGCTAATACCTACCTAGTCATGCTTTTGATGCAATTGATACTTCTTTTGTGGTCTTACTGTACTGTGGCCTTAATTTCAGTAATGCTGTTGGGAGACTTTTCCCAACAATAGCTGCAACTTTTACCTACAAGCTGGTGACTGACCATAGAAAAACCTGCTTTGGGATGTGTAGAGGGAAGCAGACAGGCAAAAGCCGATCTGCCTGTGGCCTTAACTGGATGAGTATCAGTGTCTTCGGCTTGATAGCTGCAGCCTTGGCAATAGTGTGGAATGATGAGTTGAGGTAGAGACTGTTATGTCAGTGCCAGCAGTCTGTAATGTGGACTTGCGCTCCTTCAGGACAGCAAGTGTTTGTGAATATTACTAGAAGAGCACACTAATAGGTGATTTGTATGAATGTGAAAATACTTGTTGCTTCATCACAAAGTAAGCATAGGCTGTAACTGGTAATAAGAAGCCTGTAACTGTAGAAGTTTGTGTCAGTTAAGGATCTAAGTTCTTGTTCGGACTGACCCAGCAAGGTCCTAGTGCTTTTGTGATTAGCACTCACTAGCTTTCTTGTGATGTGTTTTAAAATGTACTAAACATAGTTTTTTGTGTGGCTCAAATTCTAGTTGTACATTTTCTCCAGATTTTCTGTGCGCTACACAGTTGGTATTAGTTGACTTCCCTGACCTGTTGAGAGTTACTGTTGTTGATTAGATTTCTGCTCTTTCACTGTATTGTGAGTTTAGAAAGCCTGGGTTTGCTGTATGGAGCAATTGTGGTGACAGCAAGTTTCTTAGTTTTAACACCAAATCAACACAGCTTTAGCTGGTCTTAGTAGGGTTTTGTATTTGTTACTGTGTTTGGGTTTTTTCTCCATGGACAAATATTTAGCCTTCCAGTGAAGGCCTTTGGATAAACTTTGTAATACAGACAGTATTGTAGGTTATAGCACTGGGGGTTGTACAATAGATCATGTTTCAGTGTTTCACTAGCTAGCAAATTCAGGTCCTGTATTAGTCACAACTATCTAGTTATTTGGATCATGGGGAGTATGTGACAGCTTAGGTACGATACAGGACATCTTAGAGACCTGAAGTGTCTGCATGTAATCATCTGGATTGTATGGCAAACATTTATTTTCAGAGAGCTGCCTCAACAGGCAATTCACCATGAGTGTAGTTCCCTAGCCACAGTTTTGTCCTGTTTGGTATGTTTGGCTGCATTTTTTTAAATTTTTTCTTCCACTTTGTCCTCATTTGGTTGGTCTGTGTGTGTTGCCGTTTAGGGTCAGGGCAGCCCCTTAGACCAATAACAGATGCTCTCTGTTAACCCCCTTCCCTCCACAAAGGGGAAGAGAAAGGGAATAAGGGAGAGAGACAGCGATTAGAAAAGGGAACTAGAACAGCTCTAATGAAAATGGAAGTAATAATAAAAATTGATATATACAAAACCAGTATTGAACCCAAACCCCTGATGGTAATTACATCACTGTCACCACTGATGCTGTGGAGCAGGCACCAGGGGAGTCCCAGACTGGGCCCCACAGCAGACAAGAGCTGTGTTCAGGAGCTGGATTCTGGGACTGGATTCAGGAACACACCGATTGGGATTCAAGGCAGAATGGACAGAGTCCTCCTGGGATACTCTGAGGAAGGAACTGAAAGAGGACCTGAGACAAGCTGGACAAAGCAATCTAAGAGGGGGGAGGAGCCTGGGAGCCCCTCAGAGAGAGAGCAGGCAAGCAAACAAGCAAGCCATAGATCCTCCAGATCCCTCTGCTTTATACCAAATATGACATATATGGGCTGGAATCCCTTGTTGATCAGTTTAGGGTCACCTGCCCTGTCCACTCCTTCCTGCAGGTGTGACATTTCACTTTCCTGCACCCCCCAGTGTGGTGCACGAGATCCAGCAGTGGCCTTGGTCTGCACACCAATCCTTGGTACTAACTCAAAACATGGGGTGTTATCACTGCTTGCAGCAGACATTGTCTGTGAAAACAGGCTGCTAACTTCAGAAAGTGCAGTTAGTTGGAAGAACTGAGCTGAAAAGTAGAATCGCTGAACAGAACCATCTCTGTTCTTACCTAAACCAGGACAGTGTGTTCTAAAGCAGATTTATTTCCAGATAATCTGGACTTAAAAAAAAAATGATACGTTGGTGCTCTACCTCTCTGCTTGTCAGCCAGTATATAGTGTTGGAAATGAGCTGGCTTTATATTTTGTGTTATAAGGGGCCTGTATTTTGGATTAAAGAATTTCAGTGACTGAGAATATTTGGATTTAGGGTCTAAATTAAACCCTTTTTTAAGTCTTGCAGTTAAAAAAATCAAACTATTTGTTATTATTAGAGATAAAGTATAAAACAACTTCTAATCCTTAACTGTTTAGTGTTTTCATACCATTTGGATAACCTGTGTTCATTCAGGGTTTAATACTTCATTGTACACTTGTTGGTGCTGGAGAAAAGAATGACAATGGAATGCAAATAATGTGGTTGGCTGCCATGCAGTCTTATTGCATTTACCACATGCCATTAATTCCAGAGCTGATAAATTTATCAGACATTGATTTGAGGAGGAGGGTGGAAGTATACACTTAGGTAGTGCTCTATGTAACTGGTGTGTAGGTACACATCAGAAAATGTAAGTCTGAAAAGGATATCTTGCAAGAGAATAGTGACTCTGACTTCAAACTCTCTGCAGATTGGTAGAGGTTACTTTGCATAATACAGAAGTGGATGAGTGGGGGGGGGGGGAAGGGGGGACTTTCCAAAGTTGATACTTTTTGAGCAAGAATAGCAAGCCTTAAATTTTTTTTCCCAGAAGTTGCTGCTTTTAATTGAAGAGATACTGAAGTTGGCTTAACATTGATCTTTTAAATTTTCCTTTCTGTGTACAAATTTCACACGAAGTGAAATTGCAGCAAAATATGTCTGTATCCCTTTATTGTAAGTCATCAGTGACAAAGTGATACTGACACGCTTTAGTGTAGTGATTCAAGGTAACTTTGGTTAGCTTCCAAAGATGGAGTGAATGTGGTTTCACAGGACACTTGTTGGTAAGCATTACATGTAAGCAAGCACATATGAATATAGTTCATGTGAAAGCAAGACTATGTATGTAAAAGTAACCTATGTGAGCAGGCAGTCACTGACAGTGTTTTCCTGCAAGTATTTTAGTTGCCATTGCTACCAACTGTTGTCTCTATATACACAAATAGCAGAATTCCCAGCTGAAGCCACAATTCTTGCTTTTTAGATAATTACCTGTAAAAGGTAATTATCAATTCAAATCTAACAATTGTTTTTCTTGTTTTTGCAGTGACTTCTGTACTTTAGCATCCATCAAAGTGCATAACATAGTAGTGATGATGCAGTAAGTATGGAAACTTCCCATTTGTTGAAAACAACTTTAAAAGCTCATGGAAAAAAAAATCTTCCTGAAATATTACTTTAAAATACTTAATCCTAGAGTCTGTGCATCATGGTTAAAATTAAATGAACTTGCTTTCCAGTGTAGTAGCTTCATAGTTCTTGAAGCTGAACTATGTCTTTTGATAGATTCTGGTGGTGTAAAGATGCTTGAATAGGTGGAATGCCTTACTGTATCTGGTCTGCAGTGAGGCCGTAGCAATGGAGCTACTAATGTGTGAAATACTTTGAAATGAGGTTGTGTATCAACCACAGTTAAAAAATTGCCGATCTCTTTGTGATCTTGAAGCAGTTACAGGCTTTAGTGCTCTTCCAGGATGTGCTTTTTTGTGACTCATTGCATAAACAGTGGCATGGTTGGGCACTTCTGAGTGGGAATAGCAGGGTGGAGAGGGATAGAGAAAGAAATAATCTTCTCTAATTATTTGTTTTCTTCTTGCAAAGCAAGGTGTCAGATTGTAAACCTTGACTTTACCATCTTTAGAAAAATGTCAATGTGCGAGGAGCCAAATGTCTTTCATGGAGAAAATGTATAGTGGTAAACTAATACTGGTTTTTAACTTTATTTAAAACTTTGTTCTAAAACTGCTTCCTGTAAAACCACTGATCATTAGAATAGGAACCTCAAGCCTCTTACAAAACAAATATCTCTTCTGCTTTTGTCTTTTTAAGAGTTACAGTGACAACCTCTTACTTTGGCCACTCTGAGCAAATATCCCAGGAGAGATACCAATATGTGGACTGTGGAGGAAACACAACCTACCAGCTGGGCCAGTCAGAATATTTAAATGTGCTTCAGCCTCCACAATAAAAGCACCTGCTGGTTAGTGTGGAATGACTGCTGTTGATGCTCACAGAGATCCTTTGAACAAGACTGGTACTACATGAAGGGGAGAATATGTGCATGTAAAGCATAGTGAACATGGTGACCTGTTCACTTTAGGTGCAAGGAGGGAAAAGGTACAAAATGTATATAGATGCCCTTGTTAAATGTTGTGTTTCCCTTTTTTCTTTTTTTTTCCTGCTTTCTATTACTGTAAGCACTTCTGTCAAGTAGTGCAGTATGAGGGAGAGGGGAAACACCAGATTTTTGAACTAAATTGGGACCTTTCCTTACAGGGTGGTACATCAACTTAGAGTAACTGTGTATGTCTGTGTTACAGTGAAGTGTGTCACTAATGAGCATTTTAGAAAAATTTATACTTTTAAGTTTATACTTCAGTTCTTGATATTTGACTGTTGAAACCAACAGTATTACTACTTAAGCAAAAAGATTACTTTTAGGTATCTGGGTGTCAAACTTCTCTTAGTAACCCAGTGGTGATAGTTCTTTATTTTGGGATTCTACTTTTCATTTGGTATACATGATTAGAGGTGACATGCAGCCTGTGAAAGCCAGGGAAGCTCTTTTGGATGACACTACTTGAATGTGCAACTTCTGGCATCTTTTCATTCATATTCCCTCCTGCTACCTCTGCCATATTGTGGGGAGAATGTATGTTAGATTTAAAGTTGGGTTTCAAAACAATAAACCACCCCCAGAATCATTACTGACAAATGTTTGAAAAGGAATGGCTAAAGACATTGACAGTTTTTTTTTCTACTCTGGTTTTTAGTAAACTTTTGAGTATAGCTATTAAAATCAAGATTGTGCCGTTGGAACAAGATGGGAAACTGTTTGAGCATGGGTTTGGGCAGCTGCTTGTAAGTTTTTGTAATTTTTATTGTTTTAATATACTGTGTATCTAAGCTACTTAGAAGTGTTAATTTGTTGGGGTGTGTATATTTAGTGCACAGGCTCAGTAAGCAAAGCAGTAGTTATCTGAATCTCCAGAGCACTCACGGGTCACATCAAAGTTATGTAAGGGAGAATAAAGCATTTCTTTTATCTGTAAGAGTAAATGCTGATGTAACCATGAGACTGACTTACAACAAAGCAATTAAATAGTTTCAGTAGGATAGTTTGCACAGTGAAAATTTTCAGGGTTGTTATCAAACGTGGTGATTGTAAATTTTGGGTCCAAAATTACTCCTGACTATTCTAAGGATTAGGTACAGATTTTTTTTTTTAACTAACTACATTTGGATTGTTATATTTTGGAATGAGATAAAATGCAGCTGTAAGACAGTACTATTAAGACTGTTGCATTATAATGAATAATATATTTTTTAAAATATATGTTGCGGGTTTTATGCTGCCCATCTCCTGGACATAAGCTATATAAAATGAATTAGCAATAAACACTATGGATAAAGGCTGCTGAGTAACTTCTTGCAACTAACAATTTCTTATGCTCCAGTACTTCAGTGAAGGTACATGTCTCTATTGCTCTTCTTTATCAGCCCTTCTTAAGTGGACCTATTTGGGTGGGTGGGGAAAAGAATATTTATGATGTAACACTGATTTAAAAGAAATGAACCATACAGAAAGCTTCTCCTCAGAGTTACTATGAACACTTCCTCCGAATGTCAACTAAATTTTGGAACCTAAACTGTCAGTTTCATGAAACTGTTGGTAAGATGAATTGTCAGCTTTTGACTTTGGAGAGCTTCTGGAACTGGAACAGTCAATTTGGATGACTTACTGTGTAGTTATGTTCTAAAAATCAGTCTTGATTCTGGGCACTTAAAAGTAAAGCTTCTTTATTACATCTTATGGTCATGAGGAAAGCTAGTTCAGAATTGACTCTAGTCTACCTAGAGTATAGATGAGGTTCAGTCCTGTGGCTGAGAGAGTGCATGCAATGCAGAAGCTTGTCTGATAGCCTGAAAAAGTACAGGTGACGACTAAGACCAGGATAGTGGAGAGCTGGCTAGAAGCAGAGAGGTAAACTCTTCTGTTACCTGTTGTAGAAAGATTTTTTTTTTTTAATTTTATTTTTAATGGGAGAGTAGGGATAGAATTTTGGCTTAAATCATGTTGAACCTGAAGTCAGTCAGCAGGTGATACATGGCTGGGTTTTTTTCTTCTTGGCCTGAATATTTATACCTAGAGTCTTGGTTTTGTTTGGAGTTTGTTGTCTGGTTTGGATCTGGTTACCTTAAGTAGGTAAAGAAAAAAAAACAACTCTAGGTAGATAGTTATATCAATTTAAACCATTTTTTTTTTCAGAGGATAAAAGTTTATCTACCATAACTGTAATGGCCCAATGATATAATTATTTGTTGACAGTAGCAAATGCTGCTTTAACAAGCATGGCAGTGGGAGGTTACACTGTTTATGCAGTATTCAGACTTAGAATGACCTTAAGAACTTTGGCAGACATGTTGAGCAAAATGCATACTTAAATCTGAAATGCCTGATACTGGCTAATTTAAAACAAGGAATTATAAGGGGAGTTAATCTTTTCATGTATGTGATGGGAGGGGAAATATAGAAATCTTAGTGTCTGTCATCTGAGACATCTAAGGGATGTAAACTTTAACACCATCAATTTGTAGCAGACTTGCTGAATGACGTAAGAGTTCTCATCTTAAAGTGGGTCAGAGGTCTTACTGATGAATACTCAAGTCGGTTACAGGAAGATCAAAGGCTTAAGGTTCTGCATGTGCTAGTCTGTCTTGAACTAACCAGAAAAGGCAAATATTTTAATTTAAGTACTAATTTTATTATAAAATCTTATCAGATAAGCAGGTAAGCATCTGTTTGAATACATAATTTTGAGTTGATTTCTGTAGCTGAGCTTGGAAACATGAGGGAGCAAGGGAAGTCAGTATTAACTTGTATAACTTTGTAAACAAGCTGTGAGAACAGATCCAAATGAAAAATCTGTAATTATTTCACATTTACTTTTTTATCTTGATTTTAAAATTAAAAGGTAATCCTTTTAGTTCCTTGTAAATCAGGAAATTCAGATTCTTTTCATAAAGTCAGTTTGAAGAATCTTAATTTTTTTTTCTGGTTTGTTTTCCTGTGTAAGATGGTTTCTGAAGGACTCTTCCTGAAGTGATTCATATTTCACTTGTCACTTCCCCATAACCTTCCATTACTATCAAATACATACATACTGGCATTGTAGTATCGTGTTTCAAGGGATTTATTTATAGGATAATACTTTTCACTTTAACTTAGTAATTCCTGTACCAAAATCTATTGCACTTTAAAGTGGAAGCTTTGTTCGTTATCTCTTAAAGTTGTCCTGATTTTGCACTGTAATGGCACAACTGAAAAACAAAACTTACTCTGTACATAATACCTGTAAAATTTCAGAATTATAACTCGAGGTAAATTAACATGGAACACTTAAATGCCTAAAAATATTGGCTACTTGGTCATTCTGTCTAAATATGATGCTTTAAGAATAATTAAGCCACCAAACAAATATCTATTTGGAGAGATTTAAAGGGAAGCACTCTTAGTAAAAGATGGAGTACCTGGCACTTTGGAATTCCTGGTGTGGAGAAAAGCCTGTAGAAGCTCATTAATTTTTCTCATCTTGATATTTGGGGGATAATTGCTTAATTCTTAATCTTTTGTGAATACAAGCATAACTATCTTTTTTTTTTCCTGTGTGGTATAGCTCTGAAGTTCCTAATGCACTTGTAATGTGTGCATGACCTTGATATTAACATTGCGGTGTTTATATTTTGCAGCTTTATGTTGGCCAACTTAAGTACATGGCTTAGTTGACTTTGCTACAAATCATCCTTGAAGTTCTGGAAGTGAATAAATTATTTTGTGGTAATACATTGCAAACATGACTGAGCTTTTTAGCATGTGGTGTCTAAAGCTAACTGTTTCAGCACTGAATCTCTGAAGTGCTTAGAATTAACTGTTTACGGCCTTTAACCATCTGACTGAAGTCTTGTGCCCTCATGATGGGAAGGATAGTGCTTGAAGTAGTATGTGAAAGACTTCTAGATTCAGAAAACATTAAAAGATGTTACTTCTTATTCAGCATTTAATGTTTTCTTTTTTTACCCTCTTTTACTGTTGTTGTGGGTGTGTTTGTTTTGGGGTGTGTTTTTGTTTGGTTTGGTTTTTTTCATGTGGTGATGATTGGGTGGTTAGTTGTAATTTTGCTTTTCTTTCCATCCCCCAAATCTGTAGTGGATCTCCTGTTTTTTCCCAGACAGCATCTTTGGAAATGAGTGACTTGTTTCAAAGTTGGGTAGCTTATCATAAGCATCAGTTGGACTGGACTTACAATTAAGAGATGAGTAGTAGTAATAGTTCTGAGAACTCAAGGTTCTACTTTCTGGTCTAACAGTATGTCACAACTCTAGCAATGCTTCCAGGCTTACTCTTACTCCTGAAAGGGAAGGATAAGTAATGTAAGTGCAACTAATGTACTTCAGTAATAGACTGCTGCAATCAACAAAACATTTGTTAGTGTTGGCCCTGATAATGCAAAAAAAAAAATACAGATTGTTCTTTTGAGTTCAAGGGGGCAGGGATAAAACCCAAGCCAATACCCAATCAAAACATATAAACAGTAACTTGGGTATGGCAAAAATCAATGTATTTGTCTACTTGAGAAGTCACCTTCCTATTTTACCTTAGCTGGGGAATTCTGGTCATTACCAGAGGGATAGTTTTGGGGTAGTCTATTCTGCTGCCCAACAGATTTTGCCATGTAAACCTCCTTTTCTGCCTGCAGGCAGACCTGTTAGGCAGGAGCAGTTGTTTGCAGGCAATCTGTACAATTAAAGTTAGGGTCTGGCCCCACAGCATAGTGCGAGACTGGTGGCAATAACCTACTGATCCCCATACTGTCCTCTTCAGCCAACCATCATAAAGGCCTTACAACGTGGATGCACAGGTCTTTTGGGTACAGAAACTGCTTTTGCTTTGTATGGGCAGGGATATTTAGTGCCAGACATGCAAGTATATTATGGTGCCTGAATATTTTGGGTCTGACTGTCAGTGATTTAGTCTTTTTTGCTTTAAGGAAGCCAACTTAACCACTGTTAACACCCACTGTACAGAGTGTGCAAACAATAGCTTGAGATGTATAGAAATACTAATGAGTGATAACTATTTTTGTAACTTAAGAATTGTAAACTGTTGTTCTTGTAATTGTGTAGTAAACAATCGATCAACTTAAGCATGATAAGCACTCTATAAGTCAAGGGGTATTTGGGAATGACTTGTAGGACACAGAGACTATATTTATGTAAGTTAACTGAGGCAAGAGATTTTGTTATTTAGAGGTTCAGAATCTGGAGTTAACTTCATTAGGAATATGTTTCTAGACAGGAGTGTTTGACTCAAAGAATGCCATTAAATTTTCTATTTAAAAAAGCTTGGATTGTGCATTTTTTTGTTTTGTTTTGGGGTTTTTTTGTGGTTTTTTGTTTGTTTTTTAAACTGACTTAATTTTTTTTCCTCTTTCTCTATCTCCCAAAGACCTTCCCCCATATCCCCATATTTTCCCCACAAACTTTCATGTATGTTCAAAGTTATAATTTCAGTTTTTGTAACTATTGGCATTCCGTGATGTAAACATTGTGATCTACTTTTTTTTATATATATATTTTGTTTTACTTTAAGTCTGTAATAAACTGGAGTATCTGAAAGCTAAGCACCATATGTGAATGAATTACTGTTGTCTGACTGGACTGCTGTCATCACTGAGTTAAAAACCAAGGCTGCTGTGGGTGGGCTGACCCCAGTCAGCAGGTGAGTCCTGATGCTGTTGCTCATACAGTTGTCCACCTAGGGGGCTGGCAGAGAGAATCAGAATGAAAAAAAGCAAGAAAACTGATGGGTCATGATGAAGACAGTTTAGTAGGGGAGCAAGCAAAGCAAAATAAGGAATTTATTTCCCATCCTCAGGCAGGTGTTTACAACAGAAGACAAACACCATACCCTGATTGTCCCTCCTTCCTCCTTTCCCTGAGCTTTTATTGTTGGGTGTGATCCCATGTCGAATATCCTTTTGGTCATTTGCAGCCATCTGTCCTGGCCGTGTCCCTTCCCAGCTTCTTGACCACCCCCAGCCTAGTCATGAGGTGAGGGGTAGGAAGAGGAAGGTAGGAAGAGTGGGAGGAGGTGATGAGAAAGGAAACGATTGTGTTGTATAAGGGCTGCTCAGCTTTAACCTTGAGACCCTGCTGTGTTATCATCACTGTTATATCTCCAATCCCAAAACATAGCACTATATGGGCTGCTGTGAAGAAAAGTAACTCCATCCCTGCTGGACCCAGTACAGCTATTCACAGGTAAAGGTCCATTATTGCATAAAAGCTTTAATCTTTAACAGCTGGGCAACAAAGAACAGAGATTTTTGAAGCATTAAAAGTATCTATGACATGTTCAGATGTGCCAGGTAGTCTGTTGCAGGTCTTTTGGAACACCTTAATGTTGTTTTTTGGTTTATTGTATATTAATGACTGCTATATTGGTATTCTGTATGACTTCTAATGCATAACCAATGGGGGCTTAGGGTGTGTGGGGGGTTTAACACTGTTTTGTTTCAGCTTGTGTATCTCTTTAAAAATGCTTATTATTTTAAAACTGTTTAGATGGGAAAATTAGGCATGCCCTGCTATTTTCTTTCCCATAGTACTTTTTTCCTTGCCAGAGTTGTTTTAACTGTTCTCCAAACTTTTCTATTTGGACAAGCCCTTTATTAAACATTCTAAACTAAAGAACAATAACCTTTAAGCAATATTACACTATATATAAATAAGAGCTTGAATACATGTCCAGAATTGCTACACTCTTCCTCTACCTGTCTGGGCAGAGGTAGGAAATAGTATGTCTTTCAGCAGTGAACAGTTCTATAGAATCATAGAACTGTTGTGGTTGGAAGAGACCTTTAAGATCAGCAAGCTGAATCATTAACCCAGCACTGTCAGGTCACCACTAAACCATATCCCTCAGTACATGTCTTTTAAACATTTCCAGGGAGGGTGACTCCACTCCCTGATCCCTTCGATGATAGTAAACAGAACTGGCTTCAATACTGAGGGAACACCATTCATGACTGGATTTAACACCATTCTCTATTCTCTTTGGGCCCAGCCATCCAGACAGTTTTTTCATCCAGTGAGGCATATGCCCCTCCAAACCATGAGCAGCCAATTTCTCCAGCAGAATGCTGGGGGAAACAATGTCAAAAGCTTTACTAAAGTCTAGGTAGACAACATCCATAGCCTTTGCCTCATCCACTAAGCAGGTTCTTTGATCCAAATACTTCAAATGACATGATTTGAATCCCTATCCTGTTTTGGTTTGGTTTTTTTCTTCATCTGGAGTAGGTAGGGGAGTACAAAGGTGAATTCCTACCAGGCAGATGGGCAAGGTGATAAGGATTGAAAGGGTGTAAGTGACAGATGGAAATAAGCAAATGATTGTGAATTTGGACAGTTTTTAAAAAAACTAAAAATTGCTATTTTTGGAACACCCAAAGTAGATACCTTTGAGATCTTAACTACTGAATGATCTGATATCTTAAAATGGCCTAGTTTCAGAGACCCCAAAATTATAGAAACTTCTGAAAGGTTTTGGAAGCCCTGGCTGGCTGTAGATTTCTTTTGGTTTACTTCTCAATTTCATATAGCTTTCTCTAAAACTGTGCAACTGAGCACATACTTGGGATGTGTTACTGTGCTCATCCGTTCACCTGAGAACTTTGGGTACAAAGTGATGAATGACACTAATTGCCTTCCAGTGTGAAGATGATGTCTATCTGACAACTTAATACCAAATCGCTCAATTTTGCTAGAAGTCTGTTGTCAGATGAGGTAGAGATCCCTCTACATTTTTGTTTGGAGTCTCTTTTGTTTGCTTTTACTTCATCTCCAGGAATCCCCACCTCTTAAGTGAGAGCTGAGATGCTTCACTCATGCTTCCAATGTATGGGTAGCAGGTGCCACACAGTTTAATGAGCTGTCATCGACACTATAGAGATGACACTGCTCCATAATGGAGCTGCTTTTTCATAAGCCAATGAGTCATCTAATATAGTAAAACTAGAGCTTGATTAAGGAGCTGCAGCACTGCTGTAATGTAACATTTCACTGACTACAGTTACTGGTATCTGAAAGGTAATGATGTGTATCATTCTTGAGAGGTTTTTAGGCCACAATGCTTCTTGCTGCCTTAGCACTATAGTTGAAGTTTGCCTTTGTCTGTCTTTTCCTCCAGCAATCATACTGCAAGGTTTTTCTTCTGCTACTGGTCAGAGGAGTGATAGAAGAATTACCTCAAAAGTTGGTATTATCTAGAAAAACAATATGTAGGGATCTACTGACTGGTCTTCATTACCTTTGGAAACTTGCATACTACTGGGATATATATTGTTTCTTAAAAATGAAGTCTGTCTTACACAGCTTAGGTTTGGGCAATGTTAGTGACTGTCTGCATGGGGATCCACTTAAGTGATGGAATTCACCCACCAGAAACCAAATTTTACATTCAATCTGTTAAGCAAGTTGACACAATGAATACAACTATGTCATTTTCCACACTCTCACTAAATTTGTGAACTTTTCATCAAATATGCAAAGAAAGCTTAAACCATAGAAGCCCAAAATATTGTTGCATAATATAGATTCTAAACCTCATACCATCTCCCTCCACCTTTGCTTGCAATCCAGAGATGGGGCAGAGCTGATATATCCACACTGCTTTTAACATGCTATGTGACCTGACATGCCTGATTTCCTGGAACTTGGGATCAAGAGAGGATCCTGGCTACTTTGACATCTTTACCACCCTGTGTGGTGTGCCACAACTCCAGCTTTTTGCTATGGGTAAATATTCTTGGGGTCAGGACTGAAGTGCTGGCCTTGCAGATGGCCAACATTTTCACAGAGGGACCCAGCAGATTTAAGACATTTCTGGAAGCAAATGAAGCTGTTATGTAGATGTTCCTGGTGTCTTGCTCCTGCATACAGCTACCAAGTTTGTCTTTGGTTTGTTCTCACTAAAAATGCAAAGTAGTAGGACAGAAGAAAGCTGAGACTTAGGAAAATAAAATGTGCTAATCTTATTCTGCATGCTGACAACTACTCTGTTTGATATGCTAATACTTGAAAAATCCTATTTAAACTGAAAGCTGCGCTTCTCAAACACGGGAGGCATTTAATTTCTTTCTCAAAAGAGCAGTAGAAATGCTGACTACAACTCAAGGTTACTTAGTAACCTTGATAAGACCAGCTAAACCCAGGGGTGAGAGTAGGCAGGATCCTTTAAAAACAGAATGAACCCTTCCACCCCCCAACACAACCCCCCCCCCCCCCCCAACACAAAAAAACAAAAAAAAACACAAAAACAACCCAACACCACAAAAAACACACCACAGAAACACACGCCGCACACGCGACAAC
>JANIJG010013761.1:54365-66874 GCA_024611175.1 Megaceryle torquata
AAAAAAAAAAAAAGAGGAAAAAAAAAAGAAAAAAAAAAAAAAAAAGAATATCATGAATTACTTATAAAGTTCAGAGATACAGCCACTGACAAGAAGAATAATGACTAGCTTCTAGGCTTAAGACTTCTAGGCATTTTTTTTCTTTTTTTTTCTTCACATAGACTTTCATTACTCAGCCAGAAAGGTGTAAATAGTCTGAAAGTGTTCCTTGTATTCACTGAGTGATGGAAAAGCTATCAAGTAATGTGGGACATGCACATTTTTCATGGCATCATGTTTTAGTTTTAAGTTCAGAAATACCAGCTTCTTCAGAAGAACTTACTCTCCCTTAAACATGAAAGATACTGTCTGCTTCCTTCTCACTGTGCAAGCCACAGTTGCTGGACCTGCTTCAAATCATTGAAACGAGGGCAAATATCCACAAGGAGCAGTTTAATCAGGTCTAATTTTAGTATTAAGAGGGAAAGCACTAACTAGATTCCTTGAGACATGTGGGTGAAGTTCAAGGAAACATGGGCTAAGGTGGCCTTGAGGCATAGCTGTTCTTTCCAGATCTGTCCTGTGCTAAGGGCTGAAGCAGTCAGCACTCCCGAGTGGAGCATAACCAGGCTTCTAAAATGTACTCTGCTTGCTGTCACCTGCTGTCACTTGGACACTGCTATAGAATTACAAGGACTGTTTCTGCAGTGTCAGGAGCTTCTGGATGTGCTGTTAGCCATAAACTACATCAGCCAAACCATATAAGACAAACAAAACCATTATTCATTTATTTATTATAAATTCAACCAGACACACAAAATCCCACTGTTTCACCAATTTAGATGTGTATAATTTTCTTGCACGTCTTTTAAAATTGCTGAGTCCCTTCAGGCTACAACAGCTGCTTATGTGGGTCAGGTTAAGGTACAGACATATGGGCTATAGTGCTGATGAACCCTATGCAAAACTTCCTCCCACTCTGCTGGAGAGCCCTTGGTAAGTGCTCTGGGTGTTTCTAACCAGTTCTGCTCCCTGCCCATGGCACCCTTGTCTCCCTCAACGTGTTTCTTTGACTTCCAGTGAGAGCATCACATGTAACACTATCAAAGGCTTATCAAAGCCACAGGGGTAGTAAGTTAAAATGATAGTGGGAAACAATATAAATCCTGTTCTTTTGCAGTTAACACTGCAAAACTTGTTTCCCCATCTTGCTTTCATGTTTACACGGCCCTTCCATTATCTCATGCCCAAAGAGCATTAATAAACATAAGAAACATGTTGTGGTCTGCCCTGGCTTGCTGACTGCATCCTATTATGTATTTGAATACAGGAGCCCTCCCCTGCACAAGCTGTAGCCATTTCACAGACACTGCTGACATTCAAGATGAACATCTCCTTTTCTGCTGGCCCTCTAGACAGCAGAGAAGTGCTTTACTTTTAAGTCAGGGACAGCTCTCAGCTTCCTTCCTATTACCCTTCCCTCTTACCATTGGTACCATGCACCAAAATGGTACTTTTTCGTGGCAGAAACTTCACTGTATTGATTGTTTGCAACAGAACTATGCCAGGGAGTTTCTAGTTCCTGCATCACTTCATGCCCAGCCCTAAACCTTTAGTTTAATTAACAGAGTATCTCTTAAGTACATGAGCAATCCTTGCAGACAGATACCTGACTTTAAAGACCACATATACACCACCTGTGTAACTAGGTAGAGGCTTTGCCTAGGATAAGTTTCAAGGCCTATTATCTATTAAAAAAAAAAAAAAAAAAAAATCTTGGTTTTATTCTAACATCAAAAAGAACTCCAAAAGAGTTTTCTCACAAGAAGATATTTAATCCCCTCAAAAAAACACTGTAAAGGTAAGGTGCAAAGTTTTACTCATGATGTTAATTAACAGATGAAACAATTTGCCAAGACACAAGCCAATTTTCCCATCTCTTGCAGCATTATAGATGGAAACTTTTTAGGAAAGGAGAAAATTTAACATGTAGCTTTTAAATAATTTAACCTCTCCCCTCTTTACCATCTGATCCTCTTTGTTTAGTAGAGGTTGTAATTAGCTTTGCAGGCTTCAGTCAGAGGTGCTTGCTCAGAAGCACTTCCCAACAATTATTCCCTTGGTACCATTACATGGCAATGCTTGAAGCCCTGGGGCTTGCTCTGGGTGTAAGTGGAGCCAAACCACCCACTTGCAGATCAGGTGGGTGAATTTTCTTCTATAGTATGTATTTGTCATGTGTGTTAAAAAATGAAGCCCAGATTTGCTGTGTTTGCTTCAGAGGAGTTATGTGGCCTTTTCCTGGAAACAGTATGGTAAGTACAAGGTTTGCTGTTGATGATGGTTGTCTTACACTGTGTCAGAGGTGACACCAGGATTTCTTTCTTAACACTTAGCAGGACTGATTTCAAACCAGGGTCTACACCACTTTCTCTTCTGATTTTGTTGGAACAAATAAAACAACATTTCAACATATATCCATTTTGTTTTCAGTTTACATTAAATTACAGGCTCCTAGATAAAAGTATTAGCCTGCCTTCATTTTCTGTGAGACTCACACTGAGATTCTCTGACTTGCTGAGCAATAGAGTGTATAGTTAGAGCTTGATATTGACTTCTGTGTGAATTGTTTATACATGTAAACCCTCAGATGCACACAGTTTAGAGGGACATTTACTGCTTCCAGCATGTACTTAAATTGCTTGTTTTTCCCAGCTATCTTGACTATAAACAGTTTTCACAATGTTTGGTTTTGTTTTCTTGTTTCTGTGCTTTTTAATGATACTGAGCCTGCTGGAGGAACAGATTTGTTTTCTCTTCCTAATGATTATTGCCTACACTGATGACTTTCTACCAATAAATGTAAGACAATTGATTAATGTGAGTTGTCATTTGCGTTCTCTTGTAAAGGTTGTAACTATATCTGTGTTGCTTATATGTTAAGCTGCAGATTGTAAACCCGATTTTAGGAGAAAAGTGTAAGTGGAGTATGTGTTACTGTGAGGATAGACTGGAAATTAAAAAGGCAGTCTAATGGTGCTTTCCTTTTGCCTCTATTATCAAGTTAATAGCTGGTAAATCACAAGTCCCTCATTCTTCCACAAGCTTTCTTGTGGATGCCTTCTTTTTCTCAAATCACATCAGAGCATGGAGTTCCTCACAAAGCTGTGATAGTAATAAAGAATAAAACATTTTGAATAATTTTCCTACTATCTAGTCTTAAATAGACAAATCAGACAGAAGTAGAACACTTTTAGCTAGCAAAGTATGAGAGAAGAATACTGTGATAGTATTCTAAGGGTATAATAGCGGTGGTGGTATAATGGGGGGCAGGGAGGGATGGGTTCAGTACTATATTTGTATATATTCCATTTTATAATTTTTATTAAATCTGTTTTAGTTTTCTAATCAGAAGCATCTCTCCCTTATTACCTTTCTCTTCCCCTTTGGGAAGGGAGAGGGGTTAACAGGAAGAGTCTGTTATATAGGTCTAGTGGACAGCCCTGACCCTAAATCTGGACACCTACAAAACAATGTGGCTGGGCACAAACTGCCTGCTCAGACTGGTCTTTGAGGCATTCAAACCCTGTAAGTGTCCTTAGGGGTGGCTTGGGAGAGTGTTGGCTGGTACTGTTTAATGCCAAACTGCATGTTTAGCATCATTTTCATGCTGGTTTTATACAGGTTCTTGCTGTTTAACTGTACACTTGGTTCACTGCATCCTAAATTCATCTTGTCTGACCCATTTGTGACTTGAATGATTAAATGTGTCACTTTCCCAAGTAGATTATGGAGGAGAAGGTTGGCTGGTCAAGGGGATTTGAGGCCAAACACCAAGAGGTCTAGACACAATTTGCTGTTTGAACAGACCAGGAATCCAAAGTCCCACCTATAATACAGACATTGCCAGAGCATCCAGAGCACAGTTTGAAAAAGGAGCATACACAAAACTGTAAAAGGAATAATGAAGTAGGCCAGACCACAGACTTGTATAGGATATGAACCCCTCTGTTGCCTCCATGTTTTGACTGCATTCTATCCTGACTTCAGCTTTAAATTTTTTTCTGGTTTGTTTGTTCGGGTTATTTTCCTTGCTAGGGGTTTATGGTTCTCTCGATTCCCCTGCCAATAGTTCATCAGCAAACTCCAGGTTAGCAATCCATCTTGCTCAGAAATGCACAAAAGACTTTTTCAGTAACTAGTACTTAATGGAGGCTAAGTAAATAGATCTACAACATTGTGATTTTCTTCTGAAAATAACACAGAGAGGGGTGGATTTCAGTGGGCTTTAGTTTTGGCTGCTTCCAAGCAGATTAAATTAAACATTCATTCTTCTTCCCAAAACCAAATTAAAAACCCCTGCCGATGCTTTTTGAATCATTACTGTGCATATGGTAATATGGACTTGTAATTCAGAATTAAAGACTATAATCTAAGATAATCACTAAAATAAAATTGTAAGTCCCAAGGTGTTTTTCTAGATCAGGTTTTTTGTCTACATTGAATAATATATTATATGCTGTTTGGATTTGATACTTTGAAGATATCTCTTAATTATAGTCTCAAAGTTTAATTGTTGCCAAGTAATTCTAGAACCTATATTGCTGGATATGAACAGAACCTAAAGAAACTGAGCAATGTACTAACAAAGAAGAATAATTATGCTTCTGGACGGCAAATAATTTAGTATGCTTGAGGGGGAAAAGAAAAACCTCGGGGGGAAGAAGCAGCAAATGGCCATTAGCAAATAAATGGCAGGAAGTCATACTTCACATGGAACAAGAATAACACAAATGACACAGTGAAGCACAAGCTAATAACAGCAGCCATTCTGCTGGGGGCAAGTAATTGAGAGACATGGGAAGCACTTTTAGGAATGCCAAAAAATACATCATTATTGGCTATTTGATGGGATGTGTCAAAAAGCCACAGTCAGCTAAAAAGACACATTTGAATATATGTTATCTGTAGCAGCTTGTCCAATATTCTACAGATGGAGAGCTAATGCTCAGGAACTACATACACAAGGAAGACATTAAGGTATTTACACTCCATTTTAGCTCTGTTTTATACTTAAACTGTGAACAGCTTAGATAAGTAAACTCACTGAGTTCCAGTGAGACAATGTGATGTACTGTAGGGGCTGTGCAGATTGCTGGGTCGTCATCTATTGCAAATCCGTAATGGCCAGTACTGAATGCGAGGATTGCAAAGGAGACACAAATTCTCCCAGTCTCACAATAACTCCATTCACTGTCCTAGACTGTATTGTCAACTTCCATGTCAATTTACAGCTAATAGTGGTACAGGAAAAATAGCTATGAATATGGTATTATTCCATGTAGGTGTTCTTAGCACTGAAAAGAGGAAATAAAGCTTTATTTTTCCAGACCATTATTAGATTTTTATTCTCATTATGAAACAGAAATATAATTCCATATAACCCAAGCTTTTACAATGGTAATTCTTGCAGCTGCCTTTGTTTGGTACTACTTTAAAATCAGTCTTGCTTGGCTTTGACTATATATTGCTTATTTTACTTCAGTGATTAGCCTCATTGCCTTTGTAGTAATGAAAGTAGCTCACAAAAATAAAACCCATTAAGTACACCCAGGAACAGTAGCATTGGCCTGCTATTAGCCAGTACCTACACAATAAAGTTGGGTTTGCACTGGGTAGACTCCAGTGGGATGATTTTTGTGTAGGCAAAACAATTGCGACCTGGCTTTGACCATGCTGCTCAAGAGGACCTGATGTCCTTTTCTGCTCACAGAGTGCTCTGACAGGGAGGCACGGGTGGGGTATTTTTTTTTTTATGATGGGAAGTGTTTCCTTCTTAGGGTTATTTGTCTTATCTAAATTTTCACTAAGAAAATTCTATGCGGGTTTAAAAAAATAAAACTTTGGCAATGTCTTTCATATCTCTTGCCTTCTTTCTGAGGAACAACATGGGTTTTTTAAGAAGCTGATGTCACACATCAGAGTTTTAGCTTGTGCAGGTTGTTACGCTGGATGGCTCAAGGGCACTAAAGAGGAGTGCAGGGACCGGATGTCCTTGGAGCCTTTGGGATGGTGCAGATTCCCATCAGCCTTGTCTTTTTTCATCAGTGTAACAGAAATAACACTTTTAATGGTGAGTCAGACATTACTGATGCTTCATATTGATTACTGAGTGTAAAGGTTGGTATGAATCGCACCTGGAATGCTTGAATGCCACCCTTGAGCTGGATGAGAAGGGAAGCAATGGCCTGCCCTTTGTGATCTTCAACCCTTCTGCTCCTCTGAGTGCCATTAAAAAGGAAGTGAAAAGAAGGAAATATGATTTACAGAAAAAAGCATGACTGTTTTGTCACCTTCTTCCTTGCAAATACATATTGATTTGCATTGGCCGATCAGGCTTTTTTTCAGGTGTCAGAGCAGTAGGATACCAAGTTTATCAACACAAGCAACCAGCTTTAGAAGTTCTAGTAGACAACAGAAAACAAAAGTTTTCTCCTTTACTTCATAAGCCATGAAATTTGGTTTAACCCATAAACCACTAATATATAATACAGTAAAAAAAAAACCCATTAAAGTATCAGCCCTGGAAAAAATAAGTCAAGCACCTTCTAACAATTTGTATTAAAACAGGGTTTTGCAACCTACATTAACTGCAATCTATGCTCACAGGCCCTTATAACAACTTTTCAGAGCAACATTTGACATCCTTTACTGAAGTATTTTTGCCAACCTCTATAGTCTACCAATATAGGGTCATAAAACAGAACCACATAGCTCAAATAATGAACAAATATGTACGAGAGTAATGCCACACATTTTTTATGCATCTATGATACCTTTTGAGAGATTTTGCTGGTAAGTATTATTGGTAGTATGTTTGCTAAAGAGTTATCACTCTGGTGAAATAAAATTATGGATTACAAATTATTTTTAGAAATTGAAACTGCTGCCATTGGGTAGAAAAGATGGAGATATTATAATCTGACAGTATTATTTCAATCTTATTTATGCTGTTTCGTTCCATTTTGCCTTAGAAAAATTGCTAAGGCCCCCAATAAAAGTTTGACAAAAAAAAAAACCTGTTAAAAAGGGGAAGGTCTGTTCTGGCATTGTCTGTTTGTCTTGTTTAAGGTAGAGTAGAGGCTCAGTAATGTGGGACTGGACTTCTTCACCACTGAAATAGTAAGAATGAAAGATATTAATTTTAATATTAACCATTGTTGTTCTGGAACATGGAGAAGGAAACACAGCTTCAAAATTGGATTAATAAAATGTCAAATGTCAAAATCATCTATGGTAATGCAAGTGATTGCATTTAGTAATTCTTGCAGATATGACTTTTAAATTAGAAAATGGAGAATCTTACATCTTGGAAGTCTGACTTTTCAGGATTTTTGGACTGGGACTGTGATAAAATGTAAGGCCACCTCAAGTTCTGTTTTCATGAATGTGTGTTCCAAGGTCTTCATGTATGTACAGAGGGGCCATTTCACACTTATAAAAAGTGAAATAAAGGACAGTATTACCAACCCTAGGAACTCAAAAGACAGACACAAAAAAACCCCACTATTTTAAAAAATATATATTATTTTTAAGAAATGGGCAAAAGTTAAGAAGTTCCTTTGAGTTTTCTAGGATCACATTCTTAGATCTTTTTCATAACTTTTAAAATTAAAACTTATTAAAACTACTCACAGGATTCCAGAATCTGAAGATTTAGTGGAGAAAAATGTGAAAATTCTTCACAATTTGCCATACTGCCAATACACAAATATGAGCCTTACTACTAATGCAACTTGAAAAGTCTTCATAGTCAGTGCAGACAAAAGCATCCATTGGAGTTTGTGTCCATCGAGAGGCTGAATTTAAATGGGAGCAGAGAGCATAAATGGCAGAGAGACCTGAGCTGATCCACTGGAGAGTACCTATTTAATGGGATATTTAAAAAGAGACAGATGACAATGACAAAGATGCTGGGTTTTTTCTACAAATGTTACCATTTTCTGGATTTATTAATTTTCTCCACCTGTGACCCACACATACATGGGTCAGAGGTAGCTTTGAGATATTTTTATTGACACTAATGATGATTTTATCTTTTTTGTTTGTTGGATAACATGAATTTTAAGGCAGCCTCAACCTGTCTGCTCTGTTGTCAATAAAAGGACTTAGGTTAGTGATTCTTAAGTTTCTTGGATGCAGACTCCAGCTCCATTCAAATTAGAGGTGGGAACCCTCAACATGATTGTATATATGCAATTTGAAAAATTACATCTACTGGTGGTTTTTAGATGAAATTCTGAAAATTTGCTCTTTAGAAATAAGCTATTTCCTGACCTTTTTTTTTTTAATAACCATTTCATTTCATAATCAGACTTGCACAGTTCACATGAAGAGACATTTGTAATAGACATGGTGTCTGAACTGTGGACCAAAAAACAATATCACATGTACTCCAGCTTTGCTATTGGCTCTCAGTGTGAGTTGCCTAAAACACTGCTTGTTGCCTTACCACTTGTAAAGTGTTTCTGCTAATTAGCTTTCCCTCAGGAGTGCTATGAAAATTACCACAAGCAGGCAAGCTTTATAAAGAAGTTTAAACTTGTAAAGTGCTGCTAAACTTCTAAGTGGTATTTACTTGAGCTACCACTCTTTATGTTCAGAGGTAGATTTGAGCTAATATAGCTTAACAAACATAACAATGACATGAAAAAAGTAGAAATATATATTAAACCAATTTTTTAACCATCAGCTGCCAAACTAAAGTCTTCTCTGTTGGTGGACAGTAAAGAACTGATTGTATTTTTGTACATTTTTTTTTAATTTGTCTTTAATAAGGGAGTATTCAGAGTGCTGAAGCTTTGAATGAATTCCAGCATGAGTAATTACATCCTACCATATCTCAACATCAATGAGCTGTGGTCTTTTTTTATTCATTTCCTGTTCCACATCGCTGGGTTGTGTTGCTGTGCTCTGTGAATAGTAGCCACATTCACCCTAGAGCTGGCAACATTTTTGTGGCAGACAAAGTGCTATCTTTATGTCTCAAGGATGATTCTCTGAATGTTTCCACAGACATTAGTTTTGCTCTGGGGTCACTTGAGTAGTATTGCTTTGGTTTACAGCAGCATAAGTGTGTGTAAGGATTATGGTACAATAATAACTATATAGATATCAAATTATTAATAATATTTGATACTGTGTCTAGTTGATGGATATAAAGCTGAATCCTGTGGGACAGAGATTTAACTACTGGAGCAATATAAAATTCACTATTCAATACTAAAACTGCCCTATCTTAGAATTAGTATTTATCCTCTTGAGGTTTTTTCCCATGAGTTCATTGGGAATTGTGAATATGGACTTTCTACTTCAATTAACTTACAGAATATTAGGCCCCTGGTATTTATACTGTGTGCAGTGGTGTGGTATTTGAGTTAGAGCCACTTGTTATACCAAATGCTATTCAATTATTCTTTTCAGTGGATATTATGACAGATTTCTTTGAGGGCAAATAGAAGATTCTGCAAACAACATAAAAATTGTTTATTTATGAGGGACATCGTTGGGACCTGATGAGTAGTGAAGAAATCAAATTCTTTTCATTTGCTTTCAAGCCTGCTTCAGCAACTCAGCACTACAGTGCAGAAAGAGAAGAGGATGGGAAAAGGACTATTTCAGTTTTACTTTGATGGCATTGTTAGATACAGAGCCCCTTAAACTCCTGGCCAAATAAAAATTTGAGGTACCTGTCACCTTGCTGTAACAGACCCTTTATTTGCCAGGATGTAGGGTGTGATACCACAGTGATGAAGAAAATAAGGAGGTTTCTAGATGGCTCTAAAGGAAGCTGGATGTGATACTTAAAAGTGCCTCACATTCTTGTTTTACCTGAACTTCAGTCCTTAGGAGTCATTTTTATATATGAATCACAAACTTGCCTTCTGCTGACGGGTATCTGCTCAGCATCTTTCAGATGGTGCATCTATAGAATGGGGCTGATTTTAAGACCTACAGTATCAGGAGAAATTTCCCTATAGTGAGACTGGCCTCAGCTTTCAAGATTAAATTGGACCGTATTCATGTAAACATTTGGTTCCTCTCCATTGCAGCAATTAACCAGGGTGATCTGCAGTGGAAGATTAGGGCCTTTTTCTATATCATTGCAACTTTGAAGTAACACTTTATGTTTGTGAAACTAGATAAAAAGGTCACTGGCCTACCTGCTTTGTAGAAATGGAAGATTTCTCAGTTTACACATCACCAAATATTCCTGAAAGACAGAATCAGATCCAAGAAGGAATTATGGTTACAGCTGAAAGCTAAATTGTATTCCAGGGAATAAGACAAATCTTGATCTTTTGCTTAATGGTCCTTTAGTGGGAAAAAGAAACATTGTTTCTTGTCCTGCCAAGTAATTTACATCCAGGATTCAAAGGAGGGAGTAGTGACTGGGTGACCTTGGCTTGCATGAACCAGAGTTTCAAAGAGAGCTTAACTGTTTCTAGTGAGCCTGGCTGGGTTTTTTTTGACAATACTCTTGTATTGCTTTGGGATACCCAGAGTCCCCAGGCACCGATTTATTTTGCACTTTCACTGGAAATGCCTAGGAAAGGTGACAGTCTGAGAGATTTATAACTAATTGCAATGATTCAAGTGTTAATTATGAAATACTCACTACACTGTGTTCATGTTTCTGTCTAGTAAGCAAGAGAAGTCTGTGAACAAGGGCTTCAGTGCACATCAGTCTTGTTGACTAATGAGAACATATTTGAAGAGAGTGTTGAGAGTGTGAAGAAAATTACTTATTAGAATAATGGTTTTGAAAGTTGCATTCAGGGCTGGCATCCTTTGGATTAATGTGTTTGTTGCAGTTAAATTAGAATAGGATTTCATATCCCAAAATCAGGGCTAAAGGCACTAATGGGGACAATCTGGATACGCAATCTATAGAGGCTTTTAATTTTGGACAACATCAAGAGATGTGCATGGCAGTTGTGAATTAATATTTGTATACAACCTGTACATATATAATATTTCTGCTCACCTAATTCACATATAGGCATGTTGGAAAATAAACCCATTTATAATTTCCCTTGGTTTAGCAGAAGAATAGTGACTTTTGCATGTATTTCTCAAATGCCACTGTAGCCCAATTGCACTGGAAGACAGATCAGCATTCAGACTGTCAACAAAGATGACTTGTGTTGGTCATAAGTAGCTAACAGCTGAAAGATTTGATGTGGACTTGAGTTGGAATACAGATCTGATCAATGCTTCTTAACTGTACCATTACCTGATGGCTCATCTACACTTGGTGGAATGGAGATCAAATTATGCTGAAAAGTACTTATAAATGTGGGTGCTGATTGTGATGCTACACTGATAAACAAAGCACCAGCTCTGGATGAGACAGTAGATGTGCTTAAGTACAGCACCATGTCCACCTGTAACAGTGCACCTATGATTGTGTCAGACAGAGCTTTGAACCACACATACTGCACTGTGCTCGGAAAGAGACTGCTGTACAATACACATCCCAACTTCACTTCTCACCCCAGGAAATCTACTTGGTTAATGACATACTGACATATTGTTAGTTTATTGTGTATTACCTCTGTGCAAGTACCCTCTAAAATTTTGTATCCCGATTTCTATGCTTACTGTTTTCTTAAAAGTCACTACTTTTGAGAGCAGGTTCTGCTGTATTGCAGGTGGCTGACTCACAAAATCCCATGGCTTATGAATATCTGAGCTTATACGTCTTGAGCATCTTTCACTCTGTAGTGAAACTAAAGTCTCTGAAATAAGCAAGAAGCACGTGCTCAAGGATGACAAGTGGGGTGTTCCCACTGGGCTGTGGGAGAGGCTCATCCTTGTACCTGTTCTGCTTTACAATGAGCAGAATCTCAAACTCCAGGTGAGCATCCTCATTTCCACAATACATCACCAAATACCTTGTCTCTGATTATAATGCTGGTTTCATTTCTTCCCTGTCTTCTTCTCCAGACTGGACAGCAGTGCCTCACAAGAGGTTATTAGGTTATTACATACTGCTGTCTACAATAGCAGAAGCAGGATGTTGACAATCCTTCCTCTACTGTTCAAATAAGCAAAAAATGAGCCTGTGAATGTCCTAGTCCCAAAACTGCTTTGCTTTTAGTTTGAATCTAAGTATCACATATAACCATTATGACGTCAGTGAAGGAAGGAATGAATGAATGAATGAATGTGAATTCTTTTTGTCTCACCCTCTACTTAGCAACTCCATTAACTGCTTTTTTTTTTTTTTTTTTTTTTTTTTTTTTTTTTAATCAGATTCTGCTTCTAAGGCTAAAGCATGTCAGATGCCTGGAAGCATTTCTGTTTTCAGTGGGAACCTCTGTTAACATGACACAATCCCTTTAAAATGCAGATGTGCACTCAGCAAATTTGATAAAACCCCAAGATGAATTTAGATGCACAAAGATGGTGAAGCTGCCTAATCCTTCCTACAGAAGATGATGTTTAAACAAATATATTTCATTCAA
>JANIJG010013762.1:0-21005 GCA_024611175.1 Megaceryle torquata
TAACATGCTCCAGTTGAGGATGTCCCTGTTCTCAGCATGGGGGTTGGACTAGATGACCTCTAGAGGTCCCTTCCAACCCAAACATTTCTATGTTTCTATGTCTGCTGCTCACATCTTTTTTCTTTATGTTGGCTGTCTTCCTAAACATATTGCAAAATCCAGTGTTCTCCACATACCACCACTGCCTCCTCTTCCTCCTGTTCCACCTCAAGCTATGAATAAAGAAAGGCAGCTGGATTTTCTGTCACTTTATATATTTAACAACTATGTAAATTCACTCCAAACACACCCACACAAGACCACACCTGGGTAGTGGCCTGGACCTGTTCCCACAGAAGGAAACCTAAAAAATCCCATTGACAGTATCCACTATCAAATATCCCATACCAAAATTGAAAAGAGAAACCATTATCAAAGGAGCCTTTCTGC
This sequence comes from Megaceryle torquata, assembly GCA_024611175.1. NCBI lineage: Eukaryota > Metazoa > Chordata > Aves > Coraciiformes > Cerylidae > Megaceryle > Megaceryle torquata. The sequence continues at coordinate 430 of JANIJG010013762.1, forward strand.
TGAACAGGAGATGAAGTTCTTATTTTGAAGTAAACAGTAAAACTCACTGAGATTTTCTCTCTCAACTGCATTTCAAATGAGGGATGAGGAAGGAGAAACTGGATGACTTTATTATTATTAATATTACTATTACATTAATGTCTTCTTTATATATATAGATTTGTGTTCCTAAAGGACTGCTGTCTTGGATTTGAATGTTCTTTCACAGACAGTTCTACAAATAACTTCCTTTTTTTCATTCTACAAATAACTTCCTTTTTTCAAAGTAGCTGTTCAAAACTCAGTCTTCCAAGAGAATGACGTTGCTCAGTTTACACTATCAAACACTTGAAAAGGCCTTTTTCTTCATCCTCTTATGCTCAATTTCTGAAAACAACTCACCTTTGGAAAATAAAGTAGTCAAATGTATTTGATTTATGTGGCAAAGTTTTGTTAGAGGAGATAGAGGGATGGCTTCTGTGAAAAACTGCTAGAAGCTTCCCCTATGTCCAATAGAGCCAGTGCCATCTGGCTCCAAGGCAAACCCATCACTGGACAAGGCTGAACCCATCAGCAATGACAGTAGTGCCTCTGGGATAACGTATTTTAAGAAGGGGAAAAAAACCCTGCAGCAAAACAGCAACTAGAAGAGAGGAGGAAGAATATGTGAGAGAAACAACTCTGCAGATTCCACAAGGAGAATAGACTTAGATTCGATCTTAGGAAGAAATTATTCAGCATGAGGGTGGCAAGACATTGGAATAAATTGCCCAGAGACATTGTGGCTGCCCCCTCCCTGGAGGTGTTCAAGGCCAAGCTGGACAGAGCCTTGTGTACCCTGATCTAGTTGAGAGGCATTCCTGCCCATGACAGGGAGGTTGGATTAGATGATCTCTAAGGTCCCTTCCAACTTAGGCCCTTCTGTTCTGTTCTGTTCTGTTCAGTCAGCGAAGGAGAGGAAAGAGGTTCTGCAGGCACTGGAGCACAGATTCTCTTGCAGCCTATGGTGAAGACCATTGTCAAGCAGGTTGTCCCTCTGAAGCCCATGGAGGTTAATAGTGGAGCAGATATCCACCTGCAGCTCATGGAGGACCCTATGCCACAGCACCTTGTGGGAAGCCCATGCTGGAGTAGGCCTCTAGCAGGACCTGTAGACCCGTGGAGAGAGTACCCCATGCTGGAGCAGGTTTTCTGGCAGGACATGTGACCCTGTGGGGGACCCACACTGGAGCATTCTGTTCCTGAAGGACTACACCCCATGGAAGGGGTCTACACTGGAGCAGGGGAAGAAGCTGAAGAAGGAGTAGCAGCAACATATGATGAACCGACAGCAACCCCCATTCCCCATCCCCCTGTGACTGCTCAGAGGGGGAAGAGGCAGAGAAATTGGTAATGAAGTTGAGTCCAGGATGAAGGAAGGAGTGGAGGGAAGGTGTTTTAAGATTTAGTTTTATTTCTCATTACCCTTCTCTGATTTTTGTGTGGTAATAAATTAATTTTGCCAAGTTGAGTCTGTTTTGCCTTGTGATGGTAATTGCTGAATGATCTCTCCTTGCCCTTATCTCAACCCATGAGCCTTTCATTATTTTCTCTCTCCCCTGTCCGGCTGAGGAGGAGAGAGATAATGAGCGGCTTTGGTGGGCAACTGGTGTCCATTCAGATTAACCCACCATACCCAAATATGTAAATATATAGAAATACACAACTACAACATCTTAGTATTATGGAATTTGCCACATGAGGAAAAAAGACCTATGTGTGTTTGAAAATCAGTTGCATTTACTTTGAGACTAAAAAGCCTGCAATATTCCCATCCTAAGTGTATTGCCTTTTTCTTTATAACACCACAACACAAAGCCCAGACTATGTGGGCACACTGCCAGTCCTAACTTGGCTAGGTGTCCTTTACATTAACCTCACCTCTGATTTTCAAATATTGTAAGGATTCGTTTTGGAATACTTGTTATTTGTTTGCATTCATGTTTCTCTGTGTATACTGAACTTTCACCTAGCATCATGGAGAATTAATCTAGGATTTTCTATAGAATCCCATGATTCTCTTTCACTACTCTACATGCATCTAATTTACACTTTTCAAGCATGAAGTTTAGAGTGATTCTTTGCTTGAAGGTTTGCTTATGGCTCTACAGTAATTCCAAACTCTGCAAATTCTAAAACAGATATTTCAATCTTTCAGTGGAACCTCTGCAGGTCTGCAGGCTAAGTTAGTGACAGCTGATGAACTCCTGATATAACCAGTAGGTTTATATATGGATCATGATAAATCTTCTAACAATAGAATACAGTGTTCTAAAATTTTGGACCCTGCATTAACTTTGCACTATTTTATTTTCTAAAAAACTTCCTGTATTCATTCTGCTCATAATTTTTATGGTTGGCATGGTAACTGCCTAAAAATGTGCTAGAGGCATTACAGCTATAAGCTTTTCTGGTAGCCTATGATACTTAATCAAAAAGTTTGCAATACATCCCAGTACTGTAAGTGGTAAAGCTAAAAATATTGCTTTCTTCAGATCATAAACAACAGCAACATGCTTTCAAAATGTATTTGTGCTGACAATGAAACAGAAAAACACCAACACTTACCCCTTTATCCATTTCTACACTTTAGCAGCATGTAGCAATCCTGTAAGTCTTGAATGTCTGGTATTAAGTACATTTTTCCTTTACAGAACTATATACTTTAAAAATTGTGGTAAGTATGTAGATTGAAAGAGTTTGCTCTCTTTAATATGTGACAAAGATGCTATTTAAAGCCATGATACTGCAAATACATACACATGGAGGGATTTGCACAAAAATGAATAGTAACACTGAACTCATGGGAATAACTTATAATAGCTGTAATCTCTATGTTCAGCTGGCTATAGAATTTGGTCCCAGTTCTTATAAATCATACAGGTGGAGAAATATATATATATTTTAATAAATTACTGGCATTATAATTATTCACTGTTTTTTAGAAGACACAGATGCAGATTTAAAGAGGGAAGATGGAGACTGTGAAACCATCACAACACCAGATGCAGAAACATGTAATGCCAATGAGGGTTTAACTGCACATAGCTATCGTCCAGATAAATCTGCACCTGTCTAGATGATGTTATTGAAACTAGGGCTATCATAACAACAAAATGTATGAACACAGAACATTCCTTTGTAGAGCGAGATTCCATGTATTAATAAGATGCACAAAGTGGTTCTAGCCTTTCTTCCAACACACAGAGTAAGCATCTCATTGTTGGGCCAAATGACAGCCCTCACGTGGCTTGTTATGTCTATAATGTGGATGAGATTTTTACCTATAGGGAATATATTATTTTTGGTACTATTATATAAGGGTCACTGCAAACAGGGATCACACTTTCTGTCTAGAAAGTTTCTTTCTAGATAATTATGATAGTCCATATTTATGCACCCTAAATTGGCACTCACACACTCAGTGCAAGGTCAGATGAACCTTGCTCCTTAAGCAAGTATGCACTTTTATAAGGTGTGTGCCTGGTTTCTAGGGCTATGACCCAGACCTGCACTCCCTAGCACATAGCAAAAGTGATACAGCTATTTGCAAGGCATGTTATCTCTCCTAAGATGCTGCTCTTTCTGTTCTGTCTTTTTCTGAAGATATTCAAACGGGTATATTATGTCTCCTCCTGTGTAAGATGTATGACCAGCAGTGCATTGGTGGCAGCAGTGGTAATGGTGGTGCCAGCAACCAATGCTGACTCTGAAACTGTTGTCTAGGTTTTCTGGTAAGTCCTATACTGTAAAGCCTTACAATCAGTATCTGGCAGTTTCAATGTTTTGATGGGAGTCAGAGGTGCTCAGAGCTTCTGAGAATCAGGTTGCTCCATGAGGTGTCATGTATGACTTGGGTAATCTGTATTTGAAAACTTTGCTTTGAAAGGTTTGGCCTCATCACTCATTGCTGTACTCCAATGAGAATAAGAAAGGCTTTTTGACTGTTGTTTACAGTTTTAATGAGGGTGTATGTAAGCTTGTAAATTTTTTTCTTCTGGCCTCAATCAATGAACAATTTAATTGCAACAGAGAAAGGTAGTTATTATGGTCCCAAGATTTTGCACACAGTTATAGTTTCCTTCTCTGTACATCACCAACTTCTTGCAATACCATTGATAAGACAAGGCAGAAAAAGGTCCAGATCCACAAGAGTAAACAAGTTCCATCTTTCACAAGCTGAAGTAACGATACATACATGAGAGTGATGGTCTTGTAGAATATAAACACAGAAGCACACCAAACCTCCAGTGTCTTTAGTGTTTACTTTTTGTTAAGGAAACACTGTGTGCTTGTTTGCAACAGAAACCTACATCCAAACACATAAGAGGTAATGATTGTACTGGTGTGAGTACAGTCTGTTTATACAGGATTGCAGCAATAGGCTCTTAAACAGCATCTTTTTCAATTTTAAAAAAATCCAAGTTTCTTTCAGGAACAACTCCAAGGTATTACTAAGTATTACAGTCTCACAAGAAGGCAGAGTTCTTCTCTTTTAAAGCTGTAAAGCTGCTAAAAATATATATTTACTGTTTCATGACATCTTTTACTCTTTAATCTTGTTTTCTAAGGAATAGGGGCCAATGTAACCACAACACACTTCCCTGTCCATCAGTCTCACTATCATTCTCTCTCCTTGGCTTCACAAATAGGGTTTTGTACCTCTTGAAAAATAGAAATTTCAAAGTTCTTATATTGCTAAAAGTGTTTTGAAACTATGGAATTGCATAGGACAGAGATATGATGTTAGCTGTCCTCAGTAGGAGTAAGGATGCAATGTGAACTCACTCCTGATTACACATCAGAGCATCCACACAACAAAACAGAAGTGTCCCAACCATCACAAAAATTTCACTGTGAGTTTGTGCCTTAGTCGGTGCTGGACAATATCTTTATCAGTTATAGTGTCTCACTGGTGTGGATTCACTGACTTTGCAGCAAGGGCTGAGCTGGTCCTGCAATTTTATTGGAATTCAATTAAAACTTTTACCTCTGTTTCCTGTTTATTATCAGAAAATATTCCATAATTTTGTAGAGATTTTAGGTCCGTTTTGATTGTCTACACCTTTGTCTGTGATACATTTCTGTCCCATGGGCATGATGGACATTGTTTCAGGGATTCAGGGCTCTCCTCAACTGCATGTGTTAGTAAAACCCCAATTTTTTCAATATTTAGGTAGGCTGTCACCTAGCCCTAAGGGGACATAGGCACCACTCAAGCATTGACCTCTCTCCAGGTGAAGGGTAGGGCTGAACTGAGACTTCAAGTCAATCGTTCTGTGATCAGCATGTCTTGTAGTACCATTCAGTGGAAACTATAAAAAAAGTTAACTTTCTGTTAAATGCTACCTGTGCTGCATTAGCCAGGAAAACCTCTCTCCTTTGATGGGTCTGATTCCTGTAAGACAATCCAAGATACAGCTGCAGACCTTGTAGACTCATAACCAGGTCTACCCTTAACAACATCAATGTGAAGTTACATATGTGAGTAAAATATGTGGATATGGGCCAGGGTAACATCAAGGGACATTTGCCAGATCCTAATTGAGCAATAAGACAGGGTGTAGACTCTGATCCCATGCTTTGGTATGTTGCTAGGCAAAAGGCAACAACTCTGCACTATCATTCAACAAGGTGTGCTGTCATTGCACAATAACTCTGTGCTGTGTACTGGGATGATTACAGAGTGCTATTTTCAGTGTACAGAAAATATTTTATTTATGTATATTTTATTCTGCTGACATGCAGAGGAAATAGCTGCTTGGTAAATGTCATGTTATAGTAAGTGCATAGTCTATTTTTAGCTATACAATAATAAGAAAGGTGCTGTTGTTGATAGGCCACTATAGGTGTGTGTAGTCTTATATACAAAGGCTGGATTGAAGACTTGAAAAAAGCAATTGCCTTGTTCCTGCAATGAGTTGTCAGCATGCAGAAGCCTACCTACATGTGACACTGAGAAGAGAGGATTTCAGGGCCTTGCTTTCTCTGACACTGCAAGTATACCTATAGCAAAAATTTCAACACATTTTCTGAAGAAATACAGGATATGTAAAAAGATAACACTGCTCCTTGGAAAACAATTTCTCGTAGGAAGTAGCAGGGAAATGTTTTCAGCTTCACAGTTATCTTGTTTGTTTTGCTAATCCTCACAAAGATTAATAAAGGAATGATGAGACAACAGCAAACTGTAAGCACGGGAAGCGATTATTGCCTAAAGCATCTGGATATGATTATGTAAACACGATGTAATAAGAAAGCTGAGATATTTAACTTTTGAAATCTCTTTTATTCCCTCCTAAAAAACCACACAATCTCAGAATATTTACCTTATTCCCCAAGTATCCTGTGACTTATTAAAACACCATAAGTTCCTTGATACTATTGATCAATCTTCCCTAGATTTGATCTTCTATCCAAAAGTTTGCTGGTATGTATTCTTGTATCTGACCCTTTAATTTGAGAGAGTTAATTATAATTTGAAGGAAATGTTTTGTATCTAACTGCTATTTGTACTATTTTCCTCCTTCCTGCTGGTAAATACATTCAGTATTTTAAAGATTTATTACATGGTATGGTTACTTTTTCCTTGTCACTGAAAGTGATCTTTTCTTTAAGAGCAAGAAATTGAATACTATCCACGGTGAGCTGAGATTAGTCAACCCAGCTGACAACTGTGCTACTCACTACAATTTGCAAGAGATAAACCTTTTTAAGAAAAGTGTTCTATCATATGTAAATGTTAGTAATTTTAGTATAAATCCTACTAGTTTTAAACTTTTTTCTTCCTCAGCAATTCCATTTTCTATAGAGAGCTAGCTGTACAGATTAATTTATTTAGCCCCTTCCTTTCAAAATAAGGACTTTGGTTTTATTAACAAATCACCGTAAATCTGTACTTAGTATAAAATACATACTAAACTCATTTTGATCTCATTGTGGTTCTCTCCATAATCATTACAGAGCTTGTCTGAACAAGGCTCCTGGGTGATTCTGTGATGCTACTATTTGGCAAATGATGCAGAGACACCTGATAATGTCTAAATTTGACCCTTTTCTCCAATTAATTGATACAGGTAAACAGAGATGATAGGAAGATTTTTGTATCTCCTAAAGCTGACCCACAATACCCAACATGTTGAAGGAGACTGTCCAGAGTGAGACAACAGGAACTCTCACCCATCCCCACTCTATGGCAGGTAGTCACTGGAGCTAGGGGTATACCAGGCATGTGTGTGTAACTCAGCAAGCCTTACACCTTTCAGGCTTTACTTCAAACAAGTTCTTAGACAGCCATAGAAATGGTGCTATTCATTATGGTTTCTATAGCAATCTACCAGTCTGGATGCATACTCAGGAAAGGAGGGACCTGCATTCAGCCTGAACACATGCTGGAGCAAAGGTTCCATAGGTCAAGATAGTGTCATGCTCAGGTTGTACATAGCATAGACTCATCCTCATCCTTCTCTTGAAGGTAAGCCACTAGGAAAACACAAATGCAAGAGACAGTGATCAGCAACTTCAGGCACTTCATTAACACAAGAGAAAGATGCACCTATTCTGTCATTTTGTGCCCCATCTAATAATGTAGAATGACTGCAGAGTCCAGAAGGGAGAAGGAGTTGGACTGGTTCCTGTCTGGCACTTCTATAGCATCCTCTGTAATGCACAGAAAATCCTGCTTATCCTCAGTAGCTCTCAGCAGAACATGATCATTGTAGAGGCCTCTTGAGTGAACTTAGGTCTCATCTCTACTAAGCGTATGCAAAAGGAGAATATTTTGGTGGTAGGAGGCTAGTGATTTGTCCAGGTAGGTTTGTTTCATGAAGCCATCAAAAACATTTATCTGTCAGCAGGACAAAAAGAAATCCTTCTCTTTTCCTCTAGCTTTTGGTGTTTAAGCACAAGGCTGAAAGAGCCTACTAATGACACACAAGGCCAAACATAGACTCTTTTTTTTTTTTTTTTTTTCCCCAAACCCCCACCATTTTAGCTGAAATTTTCCAAAGGAAGCACATAAAAAGAGATTGAGACAGATGTCTGGCAGGGGTATTTTCAATTCAGTTGGTTAGAGTCTGATAAGCTTATAAACAACAAAAAACCAGTGTTCGTCTTGACTAACAGACAGCCTTAACAACAGTCAAGTAACTTTGCTTGTGACTGTAACGAGGAACTACTGAATGCCAGACTATTACAGTTTTGCCCATAATACTGCTATAACAGATAATTACAAGTATCTAGATGGGTAGCTGTTTCTCTGAATTAATATTGTCCTTTCATTTTTTTCATTTAGATAAGACAAAAATGTTAAAGATGAATAGTGATTCATTATATAGAGCAGCAGCTGAGCAGTAGGTGGAGGAATAGCTGTTTGTTCCTACTCCTAAGCAAACACACATAGTTTAATCCTTTAAATTCATTATAATATGATGGCAAAAAAGGGATACATAATGACACAGAGTTCTGAATGGTAAATCTTCTTTGCAGTTTTTCCTGTTTAATCTCTGAAAGCTGATGTAGCTTATTCCAATTGCCCACAGCATCAGCTTTGTTCTCTTGAAAGAACTTGCTCTCTTTTTAGTTTTCTCTTAATGTTTTGAGCCCTTACCACAAATGGTAATCTTCTTAATGTGTTGGCAGGAGCCATAAAATTCACCAAAAATAAAATTCATGTCTAACCAAGTATCCTATTATCAGGACCACCTAAGAGAACCAGGTTTGTCACAGACACAGTGTACTCCTTCATATGATTTTGTAGGATTAGAAAGGAAAAAGGAATTGGGCTATTGATTAGTCAAGTTAGAAAAAAAAAAAAAAGTTATTAAGATCCTTCTACCTAAATAATACAGTCTTCTATTTGTTTTGGAGCAAATACATTCAGGTCCATTTGTTTATTACAGCCAGTCAATTGATTTGGGTTATTTGATTTCACACAGCCATCCTGGTGCTGAGTCCCCCACCTTGAGTTGAGGAGCTTCCCTTGGTAATTTATGATCAGCCTTTGCCTGAACTACCCTCTGCATGTTAGCACTGGGCCCAATGTGAGATGAAAACCACATGGGAGGTGCAAGGTGCTACTGCATTTCTCATTTATAAACATTCCCCCTGACCACAGCTTTGCAAGCTGAAGTCTCAATTACTGTAACATGCTGTCTGGGATGAGACATGGATGTGCAACCCTGTCATATCATGATGGGATGGGGAGGGCATAGTATTCTCTAGGAACTGCTCTGGGAATGGCTGGTCTGTCCTGCATTAAGAGCCCAAAAGTCAGGTATGAGTGTAACCTTCACTATTTATTTTTTTCTTTTTATTAGGGAAGTGAAAGCCCAGAAGGGGGATGGCTCTGGAAACTATGAAGCATTTTAATTGTTTCAGCACAGGTTGGGAGTTGCCACTGTAGCACCTATTGAAAAAACAGTTTGCATCATAACAGCAGGATGAGACGTAGTGATACTTGAGCTAAGTAACCGCCGCTTCCCAGCACAGTTCAAGGTGATGACTAGTCCCAGAGTAGCTGGCATCTCACTGCAGGAAAGACTCACTGTCTTGTACAGTAGCGATTATAATCTGCCAGTTGAATCTTTCCTTTCCTGGAGCTGAAATCTCTATGACTGACAGAAGATCATATTTGGAGGCTCCGCAGTTCTGAACTTGGTTTATTCTGGCAATCTGCCAGTGTCACAGCCTGGCAAAGTAGAAGGATCAGAATTACACTTGGCTATTCAGTTAGTCTTGTGAACTGTTGCATCACTGATGCAGGATGTTACAAGCTTTTTAGCTGAAGGGACAACTCTTTACTTTAGTCTAAGTATCATTTCCATTAATTTCCACATACCTAAATCCTGGAAAAAATATACACTTCTCAAGTCCACTGCACTTTGAAAGCATAAAATGTCTCTGTTCTATATTCTTTTGTCCATCTTAGCTGAGAAAGCCAGGAAAATAAGTAATGTGAAATGCCTGTAAGTAGCAGGCTGCAGACCCTTATCAAAAGATTAGATGACAACGGTTATTCATTCATGCCTTGTGAGACAGAAATAAAATTACTTTATGTTAATTTCCTCCCCACATATCCACCCTTTTCTAAGGTTAACAGAAAGGATTCCTACAGTACAGAAGTTATTTTAAGATCTTGAGCAACTTACAGATCTAACATCTTTTTCCATGTGTATAAATAACCCCACCTGTTGCAGTATCATATATATGTGATCACTAAAATAGATGCAAGTAAAAAATAGTAGTATACTACATTTCAATCTAAAAATTATTCTAGGAACAAAGCACAGATATGAGACATGGGCTTTTTCTATTTCAAAAGATAAAGGGGATTCTCCAGTCTGATGTGGATTTTCCAGTCTCAAAAATCTATTATACACTCATCAACATTTTAAAAGTTATTGAAAAAGAAAAAATAGAAATTTTCCTTGGCCAAGTTGTTGAAGTTACAATATTGTCTCATTGTGCATAGTAGAGGTTGCCAAAGTGCTACCAGGGAAGTGTCAAATTTGTCTCAGCTTCACAAATTCATGTGTCTTCTTGTACTGTTGCATGTGAAAAACCACAGGTATCCAGGTGTTAATGAAATGCTTTTTCCCCATTTTTCAACAGAAATCTGAGACACAAACTGAGAAAACTCAAAGATATTTTGTGATAAAGTAGGCACAAGACAAAAGAAGACACACTACCTGATCCAAACTGTTTGTAGGCTGATCGTAAGTAGAGTGGAACATCCATGCTTCAGATAAGACAGAGATCTGAGACCAAACTTCCTGCAAATTGTTCCCAGTGAACTAAAAAGCCATGGTGTGAAAGTGGTTATTTTTAAAATGGTATTTTGGATTCTTTCTTTGGTGGTCATGTCACATTTTCAGCACCTAGAAATCCTTCACTTACAACAGTGTCTGAATGAAATGTTGTTACTGATGTAACAATTATCCTCACCCTGCAGCTTTCAAGTTATGACTTAATGTTGAGAAAACTGTGGGCTAAGTGAGTGAAATAACTTCAGTACCTTCAAAGGATGTGGTTAGAATAGTCTGTAGGGTGGGAAGAGAGTTTTCCTTTGCAGTTGGTAGAGCGGCAACAACAGAGTGGCTTTTCAATTGCTTCTCTATTCCAGATCAGGGCTTTTAACCCATGTCTTCTGCACCCACACATGATCTGGTGTAGTTACTTAAAAAGCCTATAGTAACCTCTCAGCTCAAGGAGTCCTTTCAAAGCAAGCTTCAGTCACCCAGGGGGCCAACAATCTGTAGAGGCTGCTTTTTCTATTCCTGAGATAGTATCACATTGGCTCTGCTGCACTGGGACCACCCTATGCCCACGGTGGAGAAATAGGATTTGCTTTTCATTAATTCTGTTACTATAAAAAATTCCTGTAGGATATTCTGTAGCTGGAGCACTGAATCATTTCTGAAACTTCCTATTCAAATGTTTGTTTTATATGGCAATGGTATTAGTAATGTGCAAGTTTTATGCACTGCTATTTCCTCCCACACCCATTGAAAACTAACAAGAGCCAGCCTGTCAAAATAAGCATGTGAATTATAGATCAGCTATAACATGCTTCAAATAGCCAGTGTTCCAGCCTAGCTGATACCATGTAACTCTGCTTTCCCTGTACCTGTAAAATTGCACAGTCAACAATTCACAGAAAAACTCTACAAACTGAAGTCTTGATTTATCACATCTCGTTGGGATACTTAAATCAGGTGCTTAATAAGGGAGAATTTTCTCCTATAGTTGATAGAAAGAGATAGAAAGCTTCCTTTTAGCTCATCCAGGATTTAACTTGTCCTTAAGGAGAGGCATTACTGGCTACTGATGGAGCTCAAGGTGACCGATTTCAACTTAGGTACCTTAGCTTCATCATTTGCAAGGAGAAGAAAAGGAGCCAAGGATACCTCTGAAGCTACAAAAAGCCTGTAGGAAGGCTGAGTTCTATCTTTCCAGTCTGGCCCCTTTTCATGGAGTTCATCCATATGTTGCCTTGGAGGTTGGCTCTGGCATTACTCTATGGTGCCAGCTGCTCCCAATACTGAACACTTAGTATATACATTGACCTGTAGGCTATATTCAAAACGACCAGGAAATGAGAGCAAGTAATGTGTCTGCAATGTTTGCTCATGTAGGGTAATAAAAATGAAAGCTGACTCTGAGGAGCTGCAGAGGGGCCTTATGCTACAGAATGACTGGGTAATAAAATGGCAGAGGAAATCCAATGTTGATAAATGCAAAGCAGTTCACAAGGGGAAAAAATAACCTTAACTGCATGACCCAGAAAAGGGCTCTAATCTGGTCTTAATCACTGAGGGGACATGGAAGCCTTAGAGTCATGAATATAGCTATAGTCACAGACTGTCACATTCAGCATAGCAATTAGTAGTGGTCAGAAAAGCAAGTCAGTATCAGCAACTATTGGAAAGAAACACAGAACAAACCAGAAGCCAACAGTGTGTCACTATAAATCTGCACTGCTGATGTATCCAGAATATTGAGTGGGACTCTGGTTTCCTGTTCCAAAGGGTATAGCAGAAGCAGAAAAGGAACAGTGAAATGAGATCTTTTATAAAAGGAATTATTAAATACACTGTGAGTCTTCAGCTGGGAAAAGAGATGGGATATAATACAGGGTCTATAAAATCATAAATGGCAGGGAGAAAGTAAGTACAGAATTACTATTTGCTGTCTTCTCTAACACAGTAACAAGGGGGTATCAAATGAAATTAGGAAGCTTGAATGACACAAGTTCAAACAAAGAGTTACTTTTTAATATATACAATTAAGTTATGGAATGCCTGACCACAGGGTGCTGTGGTTGCTAAGAGCATATGAGGGCTCAAAAGCAAATCAGAAGAATTCACTGAAGAAAAATCCACTGATGGCTATCAAATAGAAAAACACTGCTGCTGGTTCAGTGAGCAAATGGACTGCAAATCACAGAGAGGGGCCCAAGAGAATGCTATGAGGGTGTGTCATTATAGGCTTGCACTGTTCTTGCCCTCTCCCACAGACATTTGCTCTTGCTCTGTATGAGAGAGAAGATACTGTGCTAGATGGACCACTGCTCTAACTATGTATGGCAATTGTTATGTTTTCAGTGTACCTACAAAACTACTATGCTTGAAGGTGAAAAAAGATCATTCTAAGTAAGATCATATACCTTTTTGTCTGGTTGATGTCATCACTTAAGCAAATAGAGGGTAAAAAAATGCTCATGGAAATCCAAACAGGAAGCCATTTGCAAACAAAGAGGCACAGGCTGGTGCCTGCAGAGCTGCTACTCTTCATGCTTCATGGGACCTGAAAGAGATTTTCACTACCTGCAGCCAGAGCACAGATGCATAAGGAAAATGAAATGATCTTCTCCAGATTATGGCAGATCTGATACTTATCATTTGAAAGCTAGGACACACCTGGGCAGTAGCAGCACAATGCTGAGCCAGAATCATGACACACAGTAACTCTCCCTGGCTAATATGGTATGATGAAACCCAGGCCAGCACTCAAGGAAAATTCTGATTTTAGTGCTCTCATGGACTTCAGTCTTCAATGCCAGCAGTGTGGTAATGCTGACAGTATAGCATGAAGCAAGGCTTTGTTCCAAACAACCCAGATTTAACTTCTATAACCAGCCCTACCTCTGGGTATAGGGTGACCTTCCCAGTTAGCCTTTTAAAAGCCTTTCACTATATATGGCACTTTCAGTCTTGGCAAGATAAATCTGAAGGGAGAGCAAAGGGATGTCTCATGATGCAAGTACTAAAGCATTCTTGGATTTTCAAGAAAAAATACACAAAACAACTTCCTGACTCAAAAAGAGCTGTATCTGGCATGGGAAACTTTTACAGTAGACCTCATCCTGACAGGGAAATATTAATCACAAAATTTAGAGCTTGCTTAGGTAGAAGTGATAATACCTTGGTTTTATGTTTTATGTGCTTTTAAACTGCATTTTACATGCTTTACATGTAAGCAGGATAAAGTCCTTACCAGTAAAATTTATACTCATTGCATTAAAATATCCTGTTCCACAAAGCTAAAAAAAAAAAAAAAAAGAGATGTATCATCCCAGCTGAAGGAGAAGAGTTAAAACAACAGAAATGTGAACAATAATTTATAGCAACTCAGAAAAATTTCATTAGATCTTCAGAAAAACATAATTGGCTAAAACCAACACCCTTCTGAGGAAGGACTTGAAGAAAGTTAATATTTTGCCAATACTTCTTCAGACAAAATAGGGCAACCAGGTAATTATGGGCTTGTCAGTTTGACATCTATTCCAGGCAGAATGATGGAGTTGATGATAGGAAAGTCAATTAATAAAGTATTAAAACACTGCAATTTAATTAATGGCAATCAACGCAGATTAATGGAAGAAAGATCTTATCAAATTAATGTGCTGTTTTTGTAAGAGTACAAATTTGGTGTATAAAAGCAGATGTGGTAATATTGTATACTTTGACTTTGGATGCATTTGCCATACAGTATTACAAGAGCTTCCGACAGAAATCAGAACAGATATGATTAACACACCTGGCCAATCAACTTGTTTTAAAGCTGGCTAGCACTAGATCGAATGGTCTAATATAATGTGAGGCTATCGGAGAGTGTGTTCTGCAGGGTCTGCTTATCAGCCTTGTGCTTATTAATAATGCTATCGGCAATGTGGGAGAAAGCAATGTCTTTGCTAATAATATTTTACAACAAACCAAAATCCGGATATGGGTAGAAGTAGGCAATGCCTTTTTGGCATTGCTTGAGAAGCAGGTGCAAAAGAAGTGTTTCACATGTAACTCAACATAAAGGATCTATTTAAGAACAAACATCTCAAGCCTTACTCACATATGAAGAGTTCTCCTTTGGGAAGCTGAGACTGTAAAATGGACTGGGGGTCCTGGCAGACAACCAGCTAAGCCCCAGATCTATCTGAAATCACGTTGCCCAAAGGACCAATGCAATCTTTCTCTGTGTGCAGAGGCTAGCATCAAAGGGGAGTAAAGAAGCTGTATTACTTCTGCATTTGGCATTGGTAGAACCTATTGGAATAGTGTTAGTCCTGATGTCAGCAACTCAAGAAGGGTTTTGGCAAATTGGAGGTAGTTCTGAGAACCACAACAATATGAATGAAAAAAAAAGAAACAAAAAAAAAAAGAAACATGTTGTAAAATGTAGTAAGTCCACCGGGTAAGTCTATTTAAATTTAGTGTATCAAAGTAAAAGCTAAGGAATAACTTGATTATGGTTTGTAAGTGCTTTCATGTGGAACAGACACTAACAGGAGAGTTTTCACTCCAGTAGAAAAATATACAACTAAATCAAATGGAAAGCTGAAGATGCATAATTTCAGTATAGATTAAAGACAGGCCACTACTGCAATCATTTATCATTCACTGTGATAGAGGTAGATGTCTTTTCTGTCTAGTCCTTCTCAAGTCCTTCTCTTGTTCAACAGGAATCAATCGAGGTAAGCTAATGACCCCTATTGAAGAGTCAGAAATAGTCATAAGATGGTTTATGCCCTTAACATCTGTGAATGCAACTGTGCAAACTATATCAACATACATTTTAAAGTAAATAATATAAAGATGTTTCTGAGTGAAGAATGGAATCCAAATTTAGCTAATGTGAGTGTCTTGTGTACATCAAGAGGTGCTTTCTGAATGATGGGGATGGAGGTTCTTTCTAACTCTCCATTGGGAACTGAAAAACTGGCAACACAAGATTGCAATGACAACTACTAGAAAGCACATGCAGCTGTCATGTTTCCTTCTCACATTCTCCTCCACAAGCATCATGCTGATGGGTGCAACTGTCTAAGAGCAATCTTGTTCAGGTTATGTACTTCTCTGGAAAATAACTTCCCAGGGCAACTTACTCCTAAAGTGAAAAACTGATGTTATATATCCCTAAAAAATAAGAGACTTTAATGGGCATTGGCTTTAGTGTGGTCAATCCCAAAAAGTTAGGAATAACTAGTCATAATATTTCATAGCTTCTCTTGCATATAAGGGTTCACCTGGAAGGTACAAACATAGCACTTCTTTTCCTAATCACAGAATTGCCATGGCTGGAAAAGACCTCTAAGATCACTGTGTCCAACTGTGAACCCCCCAAAGAAACCCTCAACCCCCCCAAACCTAAACAAGAACAAACAGGAAAAAAAACCAAAACACACGCACACAAAATAAAACCAAAACAAAACAAAAACACAAACAAACAAAACAACAACAAAAAACCAAACCAAACCACCACCACCACCAAAAAAACCACAACAGGCCTGTTGTTATTTACTTGACAGAAGAGGCTGCAGCCACCTCACTAGAACCTCCTTTCAGGTAGTTGTAAAGACCAATAAGGTCTCCTCTCAGACCCCTCTTCTCCAAACTAAACAATCCCAATTCCATCAGCCTCTCCTCACAGGACTTGTTCTCCAGACCCTTCACCAGTTTGGTCACCCTCTTCTGAACTCGCTCCAGTCTTTCTTGTGGTGAGGGACCCAGAACTGAACACAGTATTTGAGGTATGGCCTCACCAGTGCCGAGTACAGGGGCACAATCACTTTCCTTCTCCTGATAGCTACACTATTCCTGATACAAGCCAGGATACCTGGGCACACTGCTGGCTGATATTCATCCGGGTGTTGACCAACACCAGGTGTTTGACCACCAACCCAATAAGATGATGTCAATGAGGCCTTCTACAGTCAACTGGAAGTAGCCTTTAGACCACACTCCTTAGTAATTATAGGTGACTTCAATCACCCTGATATTTGTTGGAAAGCCCACACAGATAAGCATATTCATCCCAAAAGGCTCTTGCAGTGCATCGATGATAACTTTCTAATGCAGGTAGTGGAGGAATCAACAAGGAGAGGTGCACTGCTGGACCTTGTATTAACAAATGAAGAAGGTCTGGTTGGGGACATTAAAGTTAGGTACTGCCTTGGCAACAATGACCATGACATGGTGAAGTTTAGTATTTGACAATGAAGAAGTAAGGCAATAAGTAGGATTACAACCCCAGACTTCCACAGGGCTAACTTTGGACTCTTCAAAGACCTACTTGTAGGAATCCCATGCGCTAAGACTGTGGAAGGAAAGGGAGCCCAAGAAAGCTGGTCAATTTTTAAGTACCACTTCCTCCAAGCCCAAGATAGATGCATTTTTTCTAGTAAAAAATGAGGTAGAGGTGGTAAAAGACCTGCATGGATGAGCAAGGATCTTCTGAAGAAAGTCTCATGGAAGAAATATACAGTTTGCGGAAGAAGGGACTTGTCACTTGGAAGAACCATAGGGACATTGTCAGAGGTTGTAGGAAGGCAACAAGAAAGGCCAAAACCTTAGAACTTAAACTAGCAAGGGAAGTAAAACAGAACAAGAAGACCTTCTTTAAATATATCAGTAGTAAAAGGAGGAATAGGGAAAGTGTAGACCCACTGCTGAATGAGGTGGGAGCCCTGGTGACAGAGGATACATAGAAAGCAGAGTTGCTGAATACCTTCTTTGCTTCAGTCTTTACTACTAAGTCTAGCCCTTGTAAACTCTAGACCTTGGATATAAGAGAGGAAGCCCGGAAGAGGGAAGACTCTCCACTAGTCAGTGAAGAGCAGGTCAGAGATCAGTTATGCAAATTGAATATGCACAAGTCCATGGGCCCTGATGGGATGCACCCAAGAGTGCACCAAGAGCTGGTTGATGTTATTGCCCTACCACTCTCCATCATTTTTGAAAGATCATGGCAAATAGGTGAGGTGCCTGAGGACTAGAGGAAACCCAGTGTCACTCCAGTCTTCAAAAAGGGCAAGAAGGAAGATCCAGGAAACTACAGACCAGTCAGCCTCACCTCCATCCCTGGAAAAAATGATGGTGGGGCTTATTTTGGAAGCCATCTCTAAGTAGGTGGAAGAGAAGGTTATCAGGAGTAGTCAGCATGGATTTGCCAAGGGGAAATCACGTTTGACTAATCTGATAGCCTTCTACAATGTTGCAACTAAATGGTTAGATGCAGGGAAACAGTGGATTTACTTTACCTTGACCTTAGCAAGACTTTTGACAAAGTCTCCCATAATATCCTTGTGAGCAAGCTCAGGAGTTGTGGGATAGAAGAATGGACAGTGGATTGGATTAATAACTGGCTATACAATAGAGCCCAGAGTGGTGATGGATGGTGCAGAGTCCAGCTGGAGACCTGTAACTGTGGATTCCCCCACAGATCAGCGCTGGGTTCAGTCCTGTTCAACATCTTATCAATGACCTTGATGATGGGACAGAGTGCCTTCTCAGCAAGTTTGCTCATGACATGAAACTGGGAGGATTGGCTGATCCACCTAAAGGCTGTGTGGCCATTCAGCAAGATTTGGACAGACTGGAGAGCTGGGCAAAGAGGAACAAAATGAGGTTCAACAAGAGCAAGTGCAGAGTCCTACATCTGGGAAGGAACGATAAAATGCACCAGTACAGGTTAGGAGGTGATCTGCTAGAGAATTGCTCTGTGGAAAGGGACCTTGAAGTCCTTATAGACAACAAATTATCCATGGGAGAGCAATGTGCCCTTGTGACCAAGAAGGTAAATGATATCCTGGGGTCCATTAAGAACAGTGTGCCCAGCAGATCAAGGGAGGTTCTCCCCCTCTACTCTGCCTTAGTGAGACCTCACCTGGAGGACTGCATCCAGTTCTGGGCTCCCCATTTCAAGAGGGACAGAGATCTACTTGAGAGAGACCCATCAAAGGCTGTGAGGAAGATTAAGAGGCTGAAACACCTGCCTTATGAGGGAAGGCTGAGAGACCTAGGGATTTTCAGTCTGGAGAGAAGACAGAGAGATCTAATTAATGTCTATAAATACGTAAGGGCTGGGCGGCAAGAAGGCAGGGACAACCTCCTTTCACTTTTGCATTGTGACAGGATGACAGGCAGTGGATTCAAGCTTGAGTACAGGAAGTTCCACCTCAACATGAGGAAGAACGTCTCTACTATAAGAGTTGTAGAGCATTGGAATAGACTCCCCAGAGAGGTTGTGGAGTCTCCTTCTCTGGAGACTTTCAAGACCTGTCTGGATGCATTTCTGCATGATGTGCTCTAGTTTTGTCCTGCTCTGGCAGTTGGGGTGGACTTGATCTTTGTAGGTACCTTCCAATCCCTAACATTCGTGATTCTGTGAACACCCCAGATCCTTTTCCATCAGGCAGCTTACCAGCCACTACCAGCCTGTAGCATTGCCTGGGGTTGTTGTGACTGAAATACAGGACCTGGCACTTGGCCTTCTTAAACCTCATACCATTGGCATTGGCACATCAATCCAACCTGTCCATGTCCCTCTGCAGAGCCTTCCTACCCTCAAGCAGATCAACACTTCCACCCAATTTGGTGTCATCTGCAAACTCGCTGAGGAAGCACTCAATTCCCTCATCTAGATAATTGATAAAGATATTGAACAAGACCAGCCCCAAAACTGAGCCCTGGGGAACACCACTAGTGACTGGCTGACAACTGGATTTAACTCTATGTACTACAACTCTCTGGGCCTGGACAGCTATTCAGTTTGTAACCCAGCAAAGAGTATACCTGTCTATGCCATGAGCTTCCAGCTTCTCTACGAGAATGCTGTGGGACATGGTGTCAAAGGCTCTACTAAAGTCCAGGTAGAGAATGTGCTCTACTCACCTGGCCCATTATTACCAAAGAAATAAGCCCACACTTTCTATTCTCTTAGAAATACTAGTATAACTTAAATTGCAGAAAATATAGAAGACATGCAACTTACATCTGATCAGTGAAGGAGTGTTTTTACTCAGGTAATTTCATAAAGCTAAAAGAGGAGGCTGTTCAGAAGAGAATTCCACCGTGCAAGACTGATTTCAATTAGTGAGGGATAACACTGATATGGATATATATAACACAACCACTTTCTAGCTTCTGGGAATGATGCCATCTGTGAATAAGGAGAGCTAGTGGTAACAGAGAACTATAAGGCCTGACTGGGGTAGCCAACAGCCCATAGTCTTGACAGCCTGATTTGGAGGGCAGTGTTGTGATTTAGAAGGTCAGTTTGCTTCTGCTCATGCTATCTGAAACCCATCAGCAACACATCCAACATACAGATGGAGATTTCTAAAATACCAGGAACAGTTAGGCTGGGAATGTACTGTCGTCATTGCAACAGCTAAAACCTGGGTATGTAATACTATCACTTTGAAATATCTAATACATTACTGGGATCTGGAACCAGATACAAAGATAACATTCTTGAGCCAAGGACTGCTTTGCCTCCTAGGCAGAACATCCCATACACAGATATTTGTCCTGCAGACAGATAAGACACTTCTTAGGTCCTGGATGAATGAACATATGACGGCAAACCTCACGGCACTTCAGTTAACATATTTTTTTCTTTATGATTTACGTACAACATAGCAAGAAGGCAGCTTGCAGAAATGCTGGACCTGCTTCTCTCTACCTCATTTAATAATTGATAGACGAGAAGCTGGACATGAGCAGCCAGTGTGTGCTTGCAGCCCAGAAGGCCAATTGCATCCTGGGCTGCATCAAAAGAAG
>JANIJG010013764.1:0-50354 GCA_024611175.1 Megaceryle torquata
ACGAGGAGGAAAGCAGAGGCGGGGGCGGAGAGGGAGGGGGGTGGCGGGAGGGAGGGGGGGGGGGGGGGGGGGGGGGGGGGGGGGGGGGGGAAGGCAGCTAAACTTTTTAAAGGGACTGACTGTAAAAACCACCCAGCGAGGATGGCTTTGGAGCGGGGGACCCATCATGTCAGGGCGGCGGTGCGTGTGCCCGGCGCCGGGCTGTGGCATTGTCTCCCGGCGGAGCTGCGCGGCCGGGCCCCGCCGCCGCGGCGCGGTGCAGCGCTGTGCGGCGCGGTGCAGCGCTGTGCGGCGCGGTGCGGTTCCCGGCTCGGCTCGGCTCCGCTCTCTTCTCGCTCTCTTTCTCTTTCCCCCTCGCTCGCTCGCTCTCTCCCCCCTCCCTCCCTCGCTCTCTCGCTCTCCCTCTCTCTCTCTTACACTGCCAGCCCCTGATGTGATGGCGAAGAAACCCCGTTGACAAGGCACTGCTTTTTCATGACGGTGAGTTTCCCTTTGAGTGTATTATAATTTTGTGATAAAAATTTCAAGGAAAAAAAAAACACACAACCTCCTTCCTCCCTTCCTTCGGGGAGGGAAAAGAGAGGGGGGGAAATCTATCTCCAGACAGACAGAAAAGAAAGAGGAGCAAATTAACAACCAGGAGTTGCCAAAACCAGGATATTAGGTTTCAGCCCAGAGAGCTATTGGCTCTGGGGCTATGTATATAAATATATATCTAGAGAGAGAGCGAGCGAGAGGGGAGACGAGGAGGATGAAGAGGGATATTTTGTGGGTGGCTGTTGTTTGGGCAGATGTGGATTCACATGGAAATTAACTATATATATATTTTTTTTGTGTGTGTGTCCGCGAGGCTGGTGGTGGTGGTGGCTGCTGAGGGCACTTAAAAAAAAAGTTGTTTCTTAAAATAAAGGCGGGGGGGTGTGGGGGGGTAGAAGGGAGAGAGATAAGGTTTCAGGTCCAGGCTGATAGCTGCAGAGAGGGGAGAGGTTTGGGGTGGTTTTTTTTTTTTTTTCTTTCTTGCTGATGCCATGCAAATTCAGGAGAGGAGGGAAGAAAAATCTTTTAATGACTCATTGATT
Source organism: Megaceryle torquata (assembly GCA_024611175.1). NCBI lineage: Eukaryota > Metazoa > Chordata > Aves > Coraciiformes > Cerylidae > Megaceryle > Megaceryle torquata. The sequence continues at coordinate 1,080 of JANIJG010013764.1, forward strand.
GAGCCGGTTTAAAATTAGTTGTTGTTGTTGTCTTTTTTTTTTTTTTTTTTTTCCGCCCCCTTGATGGCCATCAAGAGGGATGGAAAGAGGAGAGGAGGGAGAGAGAGAGTGTGTGTGTGTGTGGTGTATATGTGTGAGTGTGAGAGAGAGAGTGAGAGGGAGAGAGGGGGATAGAGAGAGTGTGTGAGGGAGAAAGAAAAATAATCTTTTCAAATCTCCTCCCTCTTTTTTTTCCCCCCTCGTTTCTTTGCTTTTCTCTAAAGCTCTGTGGTCTGTGAAACACTCTTTCTTCCTCCTCGTCGGGAAAATGGAGACACCTCGTCTCTCTCCTGGCTGTGGAGCTGGGAAGGATTTTTCTTTTCTTTTTTCCTTTTTCACTCCGGGCTTGATTTTTTCCTTTCCCCCGTCCATTCGTCACCATCCTAATCTTGTAATTTCTTTGAGTTTGTGTCTCAGATTTGCACCTTCTGGGGATTTATTTTTCACTCGTTTCCTCGTTTTCGGTGTCACCAGTAGATTTTATTTGATTTGTTTGGTTCTTTATTTGCAATTTCCTCTGAATTGCTCCGTGCCTCCTGCTTTTAACCAAGGAATGGAAACGGTGCAGCTTTTTGTGGGTGCGCGAAATGCTTGGGCGGTAGGTTTGGGCTAATGTGCTTTTTTTCTCCTTTTTGGGGTCAAGTTTTCATCTGGTTGTATTTTTTTTTTTTTAATTTATATTTTTAAATTTCGGAGAGAAAATATTTAACTGTAACGCTTCTTTTTAAAACGTAATAAACCATCTCTTTCTGAAGTAACCCGTTTAGCTTTGCTGTAAGAGTGGATGTGTACTTAATCTTTTGTGCTGCTGGGATTATTTTCCGTAAAATAAACCGTGTTTTTTCAATAGTTTGTAGTTGGTGGCTTGAAACAATAGTTGGCTGTGGATGGCATTTTCTGAAACCCTCACAATTAAAGTTTATTGTATATTTTTTTGGGGGGGGGGGATCAGTACATAAAATTTATAATTTGCTTTTGCTACTATTAATTGCAAAATTCATCTGTAGATCATACCAGCAAGCAGATGTTAAAAACTGGGCAAAATTAAGCGACGTATAGAGGGCACATTTATGTAAAACTGTTACTGTATCACTGGGGGGAAGGAAAGAATGTGGAGGCCTGTGCTTGTCCCCGATTGCCTGTTCGCCGGTCCCGCTCCTCAACTCCGCGGAGCTTGGCAATAGGGGACGAAGGAGTTCGAAGGATAGGGGTGAGGTCCTCCGGAGGTGGCTCAGGCCGTGCCGGGGCTGAGCGGCCAGTCTTTGCAGTGCGGCTATCCATGCGAGTGGGAGAGAGCGGGGAAGATGGCGCTGTCTGGCTTCCTGCCAGCGTTTGTTGCGCAGTTTCACTCTGACTCTCCTCCCCCACGGGCGCCATTTTAAGATCCTTTTTGCCGTCGTCGTCGCCGCCGCCGCCGTGTGGGGCGTTGCCGTCGCGCCCCACTCGGGCCATTTATCTTTATGTCTCGGAAGCGTTACTCACTCGAGCATTGAGAAGCTGCTTGCTTGCTTCCCCCTCCCTCCCCTCCTCATTTCCCTAAGAAATAGCTGTAAGGGATTTCTTCTGTGTGTGCTTTGGGGAAAGACGTGTGCAGGGGAGCAAAAAGGGTGGATGTGGTTGGGCACGGGTCTTTTCGTGAAGGCCTCTAAAATATCTTTAAAGGGCTTTCATATCGCTGAAATACTTGATGTTCGATATGAGAGGCATTGAGGATGTAGGATGAAAAAACTTGAAAGAACATTATCTTCCGTTGAATGATGACCAAAACAAATGCATTGCGTCGTTAAAAAATGAATTGCCTTTAAAAAACACTCCAGCGTAGCACATAGGCCTTCAATACGTTCAACAGTGCTTGCAAAAATACAAGGGCAAGTAATTATTTGATGTGTGGGTAGACAACTAAATTTTATCGCTGTTACTCCCTCGGTGGTTGGTTTGTTTTTTGAGGGGGGTGGGGACTACCATCTTCTGAAGCCGATGTCTCACAGGAAGCAGTGCTTTTTCCAGATGATTCAATTTTGGCAGCTTCACTTTATTATGGTTTGGTGCTTTTTTTTTTTTTTTTTTTTTTTAGGGAGAATGTTGAAAATGGTATCCTATTTTTTGATCAAAAGATTTATTTTACATTTTTGTGTAATATGATCAATGCTCATAAGGCTTGAGTTTAATACCACCAGCATCTGTGTTTAGGAATAGCAAGTATGCTGCCAGACCAAGTTATGCTGTGCCTGCTAGGGAGTGTGGAATGCTTGTTGAGCTTTTCATTTTATGCTTTTTGACAGATCAGAGGAGGGCTTCCCCATGCCTCTTGCTGGTTCCTGGAGGGAGTTGTTTTAAAATTTGGGATTAATTTTAAGACTGTTCAAGTTCTTTGCCTGTTGATGTTGAAGGGTTTTAAACAGCATTTCTTGTGAAATACACGTTTTTATTGCTTGGAATATACTAAAAAATATTGTATGGATAGAAACATATTTTCTGAAGGCTTTGTGGGGACTGCCTTGTTAACATTTAAGCTTTTAAAACAATACACCTGCTAAAACTTTAATCGTTTAAAAGTCTACTGAGTGTGGAGTAGAGTATTTGTTCATATGTTTCAGAAATCTTACTATAAGATGAAATTAATTACTGAAGTGATTAATTTGCATTTTTTGTTAACAGTATCTTGGGATCAAGAGTGATTTTTTTTTTTTTTTGGTGGGTTTGTATTTCTATATAATAAAGTTTCTCTTCTGCACTAACGCTTGCAGATTGTGTGTGGATTTTTTCATTAATTTGTGAAAATAATGCAGAAATTACAAAAATGGGATTAAAATGACCAGTTTACATTCTCTTAGGGCGTAAGTTATTGCCAGGTGATTACACATACTCTACTCTGACCTGCTTGCATTAAAGCAAAAAGTATTATTATATTGAGTTGAGATCTTTGATGAGTAGTATTTAAATGTATTAGATCTGTACTTTTTAGATGTATTTCTTTGTGTCTGAGTTTAAAAGTTTTTTTCTTTCTGTTGTTGCAAGTAAGACACTATATTTCACATAGCTTGTTTACATAGATGGAGGAGTGCAGAAGCTCACCATGTTGATACACTAGCCCACCTGTGCTTTCTTTGGTATATCTTGGCTTTTCCACTAGTATGATACTAAGGTGTTTTAAGTGTGATCTTTTTTGTTTACACTTTGAGCACTTACCTTGTATATTATACCAGAATTCTGGAGTTGATAGTGCCTTCAGTGTATGTGGGGCCTTATGTGAGGTCAGAGCTACATAGCTGGGCCCTTGACAACAGTGGTTTTACTGTAGCTAAATTATTTATGTCACCTTACAGATGTAAAGTTTTCCTGTGCCCGCCCTATGTTCTTTTCCAGTAGAGTTTACATATTTAATTTAATTGTACTGAGAGGGGGAAAAAACAACCAACCAAAACTCCTGCTAGTGTAAGCTGCATTTCCAGTTTCCTCCAAGTACCCTTTCTGTATCCACAATGTTGTGCAACAGGGGTTAGTAGTTTCATAGTCCAGAGTTGAAGAGCTTTGCAGGCATGGATGCGCTGATACGCTACTTGGGCATTTTTTGTACTTCAGCTGTATTTTCAGAGTTTTGCTGGTATCCTTCCATCCACATTACTTTCAGAAAAGTTGTATCTGCATAACTGCAGTTATGTTTTCTAACGTGGTTATAGTGGTCAGCGATGGTGCCGCCTTATGCTGCATTAGGCTTATGCTAAGTCTGATGGCTGTTGCTTTTTAGCATAGATGTAGCTGTGAAAGTGGCTTTCCTGTCTTAAGTAATAGGTACAGCCAAGGCATAAGAGACTTCAATAATGTAGTTCATTCTGTTCAAAGAGTTGGGATATTTTCTTCTAGTGGTTCTGCTGGAATTAATTGCATTTGTGCTTCAAAGGTTTTCTATGGCAAGATACCCGGTCCAGCATAGACATGGGGATTGTCTGAAAAAACAAACACTGTTTTGCTTTCTTAGAGCAGAGAAAAAGCAGCAAGATTAATAAACTATTGTTTCAATGTGACCCACAACTGTTGTAATTCGAAAGTTGGAATAAGCAGTGTTGGTAAAAGCCTTGTTGCACAAATGGAAATGCTTAAACACTGACCTGATCTTTTAAAAATATTACTATGTAGTTAAATGTGTGTATCTTTATTTTCAAATGTTCATTTGCCCTTGCTCTCACTGAGAAAACTACTGTGTCTGTATTACTTTTGCCTTATTTGAGAGTTTAGCCATAATAAGACTTAACATGATTAGCTAGCACAAATAGACTATCAAATTTTCTTACTGCTTTACTTTTCTTGCACTAGTTTTAAGATGTTCTAGAGCTGCTTCTGCTGTTACTTTGAGTAAGGGAATGCTTGCCAAAAGGAAAACAGAGTGGGCAAATCACTGTGAAAATATAACAGCTGTTCTTTCATTTAAGGTATTAAGAAAGCTGGTGATGTGAAAAGAGGGAAGTCCAGGGAGAAAGTTTTAAATTCATTGTAAGAGCCTGTTCATTTTTGTGAGGGCTGATCTTATGCCTTGTCTCAGGTGGAACTTGCAGTAGTTGTACTGTGAACTTGATCAGAGTGTGAAATTTCAAGATCTGGTGTTGAAGCTTGAATTTACTGAGATTTGTCAACTGCAGAAAATATCTTGGGCCCCACTGAAATAGATGGCAACATCTCCATTGGCTTCTGCAAAGCACTGGCGTCAACAAGGAAAACATTGACAGCGTGGAGGATTTTCAGTCTGGTTTTGGGGGTGTTGATATGAACTGCACTGCTGAATTAGTTACACATCTGTTCATTCATCGTATTCCAATCTCAGATGATTTTCCAAACATCATAACTGAAAGGAGTGCAAATACCTGTTCAGTTTTAATTAATGGCAGTTGTTAGCTGATGCCAACTTGTGTGAACCATGCTTGTGAGAAGGTAACCGGTTTTGTTTGGCTAATATGGACTAGAGTGGCAATGATAAGAAGCTAATTGGGCATTGATTTGTAAATTAATTGAGAAATGATCACTTCATAAGTAATTTATATTCTGGGACTGTAGAAGTGGGTTTTTTTCAGAATCTTTGAAAATTACAAGCACAGAATGAGAAGTATGATACATGGGTATTCTTGACTATGAACAAGGTTAAAATACTGAAGGACTAACTTGATACTTCTTGAAGTACTGCATTGCACAAATAACACTGATAGCCTGCGTTACTGCATACAGAGGTTTCTAGAAATACTTGACAGCATCGGACTTCCTTTGTCCAGGCACACATTTGTTTCTGAAGGAATGGTTGAGATTACATCGCCTCCTTTTCCTCTTTTGGGATGAAACCAGGACCTTTCAAAATGTTTTACGCCTATTGAGATTTTTGAAGAACTGTGTATGTGGTGGAGCAGCTTTAGTGAGCCCCAAATAGGCTGTAGCTTAGGGATGAGGAGAGTCATTGCTGGGGAGATAGGCTGAGACAAATGTTCAACCTGGTGAATCCCATCCTCACCTCCAGGCTGCAGTTAGGCTGGAATTTCTCTATGTGGTTTAAAACATCTGTTTCCAGATAAAAGTCTTGTCAATATTTTGGTGTTGCCAAGAGCAGCTGTGGATGCAGTAGGGAAAAATTGTTTTGAGTAAATTAGAAACGAGATACTGAATATTTGTGGCTTAGGGAAACCAGATTTTAGACATCTGTACTGGGGCTTCACACACATACTTGGTGTGCTTGACTGTAGCTGGATTAACCTTTACTATGTGCTATGTACTGTTAACAGTTGAACAGCACATTTCCTTTTTTTTTTTAAATTATATTAAAATATCATGGGAGTTGTTGGAAGCTTGATAAGTTACCTTGTTGCTAAACTCAAATTTAAGAAATTAATTTTTTTTTGTGCTATGCTAAAGGGAAATGTAAGAATTGGATAAACAACCCATTGTAGGTTACATCTGCTTTAGTGTGCATTTTTGATTTGCCCAATCAAATACCAGCTGTATGTGCAGCTGTTAATTCAGACTTGTGTAAAGACTGTCTGTCCCTGTCCTCTTAGGTATTCATCTCCTGCCAGATCTTACAAACCACGAAGAAGCATAATGTTGCACCAAGCATTTCATGAGAGGTAGCACTTCTGTGTTCTTTCCTTGCTGCTATTTATCTGACTCCTGAATAGTTCTTTTTTTTTTTTTTTGAGTGTTTTTTTGTAGAGAGGTTTTTGCATTGTTCTTTGGAATGTTTAAAATTACACTTTTCTACTCAGATTTAGAATTTTGGAATGAAGTCACATTTTCATATAGATACATATATAAAAGTTCATGCTTGTATATTGCTCTTTGTTACTAGGTAGAATCCCAAATGTCTTTAACTCTTTTTTTAGAGCATGATTGCTGGTGGATTTTGCAACAGTATATTAGTTGCTTTTTGTTGATTAGTCTGGAAGGAAAAATAATATTAAGGAGTAATTCCATATTGTAGAATACAAGCACAGCATGGTTTACAAGTGAGCAATTAAATTCCTGTGTTTTACAAAATACATTTTTAAAAATGATTTTTTCTTCCTTACTCCTGTTGTTCTGAAATGACAACTTTTTGATAATTATGCCTTCTGTATTTTTCCTTGAGTAAAATTGAATGAAATTTTAATTTTAATTTTTTTTTTTCAGTATTTACCTTTTTCTATTGAATACTGCACACTGTTTTTTACAGTAATGAGGAGGATGAAGTGGAAATACCTCTTAATATTGGTTGTGTGGGTGTTGGTTTTTTTTGTTTGTTTGTTTTTTCATCTGTATAAAAATCAGATTATTGAAATTAAAGGGCTTGATAGGGCTAGCAGTTCTTAAGTTAATAGAAAAACACATGCTTGGTTAGTTAAAATAATTAAGTTCTCCACTTAGCAAGATACTAGATCGTTCAAAAGTGGCATGAACTTGAAATTTAAGAATAAGATGTATGGTAATAAGGGTTTGAGTTTCCTTTTCTACACTCCTTTGTTTCAGAGAGCACAAATGAGATCTGATTGTTCCTGTAGTAGGTAAGTTTCCTTCAATGAATCCAGGGCTGCCTCTTTGTTAGGAACACTAGATATAACTGACAGTAAGTAAAGCAGTAGTTCAGTAGTTAAAGCACCTTAGCAACTCAAAGAGAAGGCTGCTTAATGATATGCATTACCTAATATGTGGTAAAATAGCTTTTGCTTTTTTTTCTCGTTTTCCTCTTAGTTCAGAAGTACACTGAGCAAATGATTAGCACGGTGTAAATTAATGGGAGCTGTGGTGGAAATTCATGTGAGGGAAGAACTTCAATTCTGGGCATTTTGCCCCTGCAGCCAGCATGGAATCACTTAATGCTGCTGTGACCCTTTGATGTAATTTAACAAGGGATGGATGCTTGTATTGGGTTAATGGAGTTATCTTACATCTGTATTCAAAAAGGATAGGAGGGATAAAAATGTCATAAATTTGATGTAGCACACTCAGTTCATTACAATACTATTCTCTACAGTGGCTATTAGAGTAACTTTGATTTCTTCTATTTTTGTTGTTCTCATGATTATTGTTACATTGGCAATGTATTTGTTCAGATATTCCATAGTGAAGTTACTGTTAATGTTGGGACTGTAAATGCAAATTCTGGAGAACAGTATAGAGCAACAGTATGGAAGATTTGATGGCTCAGATCCATAATAAAGCATGAAGAAGGTGTTGCCAGAGTTCCTGCTGACTGGATGTGCACAAAGTCTTAGAGAACTCACAGGGATTAGTGGGCATATCTCCTAACTCTAGCAGTAGTTGTTTCAGATGCTGTGTATGCCACTGTATGTAAGTTTGGTTATCTCCCACTGTAGCAGTCCTTTCCTTGCTTTAAAGCATTGATTTCCAAAGGTCAGTGTTCACTCTCAGAAGTCGTGCCAGCCTACTGCCAGTCAGGAATTGATCCCCTATAGTTGTACGGAAGTGATGAGTCTCTAGATTTTTACAACTTTTTTTGCAGGTAAATTTATTTGCTTGTGGCTTACCAAGTTTTGGTATTGATTGTATCACACTTTTTTGAATTACTGCTCTAAGTGTTGCTTTTCTAAAGTAGCTACTGTTTTAGGCTTTTTATGAAATGGGAAAATAGTATTTTACTGATTTGTGTTTGAAGTTATGCATTAGGCTTGTACGGAAGTCTAAATGACTTTGAAAAGGGAAAAGAAATGCTCTGTGACAAGCTTGAATATAACTTCAGTGAATTTAAAATGCAGTATTTACAGTGATTTTGAATACTCCTATTTTTTAAGTTATAAAAATCATGTACAGTATAGGAAACAGGTATGAATACCTAGATTGTTTCTGGACAAAACCAGTTTTAATGACTTTGCAGGTTGTAGACACAGTGTGTGTTGTGGGATACTGTGGGTCATGTAGCACAGTGATTAAAAACTTAGGCCGGTAAGGGCTACTGGAGGTTATCTGCCTCTGCCCCCTGCTGTAAGCAGAACTAGCTTCAAGGGTAGGATATGTTGGTCAGGACCATTTGAGTTTTGAAAATTTCCAAAGAGGGTGCTCTTGCTTGAGCATTCTTGTTTGTGAACTTACTTTTTTCCTCATACCTAGTTGGGATTTTCTGTGTTTTGTCCATTGCCTCGTGTCCTGCAGTGCATTGATGAGAAGAGGATGGCTTTGCTTGTCTTAGTACCCGTTAGCTGATGGAGGACCACAGGTAGTACCTTGATTAGCCTTCTGTTGTCCAGGCTAAAGAAACGTAGTTCCGTCAAGACTTCTTTGGTGTCTTGTGGCTGCAGGATTTTACCGTCACTCTGCTTGACTCTTTCAAGTTTTTATGTATTTCTTTTAAAGGGGATGTGTAGGGTGTGGGTATGTGGCAAAACTGGACACAGTATTTCAGATTGGAGCTCACAGGTGCTGAGTGGAGGGTGTATTAACTGTACACATGTGGCTACAGTCCGACAGTTGCTTTAAGATGGCTGGAGCACTGCTGCCTTCCCTCTTACTGAACTACTTGGGTCCCTCCTTCCTATTCCCTCTCTTGTGCTTGCACTAGACTCTCATAGTCCTGTGACAAGCTAGAACCAAAACAGGCAGTCATTTTGCTTTGGTAAGCAAGAACCAAATCCAAGTTGAAATAGATTTTTCAGAAGACTGTTAAAGCCTTGTGCTGACTTGGGAAAAGTGGATATGAGTGGCACAGGACTGCTGTCGTCTTCTTTTTCATTGGTCTTTGCTCCATAGTAAGTGAGGGTGTTGAAAGGGAGGTAGAGGCTTTAAGACCAATGAGTGACAGTCTCCTGGAGGACTGGCCTGCATAGCTAGAGTTTCTATGTGAGTTTTATTACTTTAACCTTTTCTGATATTCTGCTTGGGAGCTTGCAATAAAGGACTCTCTGGTTATTTCCCAAAAGGGATAGACAGTGCTGTTTCCACAAGCACATGTGACCCAAGTTGAATTAAAGACTGGATTTACCAGTACAGTAGCAGGAGTATGAAATAAAACAGTAGAGGCTTTGCTAATAATAAGTTAAAAGGCGTGTCTGTGTTGCATTGTGACTAATTAGTAAGGAATGCCCTTTGTAAATTAGGTGGATGTACCAGCAGGGCTGAGTTTGGCCTACTTAGGATAAACAGATTTTAATTATTTTTTTTTTAAACTAATTAAAAAAGGATACTGTAGAACAGTATTGATGATAACAGAGTATTTGATGGGCCACATAGCCACATTGTAACAACTCTGCAGCAGGTTATGTAAATCTTCCCAATGTGCATTTTCCCCCAACTGTCTCTAGCGTGGACTTTTGTCAGGACCCTTGGGTGCGCAGATGGGCCTTGATGGGGGGCCCCTCACCTGCAGCTTCCACCCACAGCCCTTTCCCAAGGGCTGAAGCCCCTGTCAACTGATGCAAATACAGAAGTGAGTCAATCTTTAAGGTCTAGGCCAGAGATCTCTGAATGTTTTTGGTCACAGACCTGTCAGTAGAGGTTGTTTGAGCACATCCCCTCAATATATGTAAATTAATTTACAAATTACAGGCATGTACTACTGAAGTTCTCATATTTTCTTCCTGCACCCTAGCGGATTGTCTTGCATACACCCACTTTGGAGACCACAGGTCTAGGCTATGTAACTCTAATCCTTTAATTCCACCCATTGTGTCATGTTTTATTTTCAAACTCTTAACTTAGTATGGTTTATACCCATTTCATTCATCAGTTGTTGATTTGGCCCATTGTATGTTAACAAATGGTGAGGAGGACGGAATGTGTGTAACTTGTGTATACAAAACATGAAAAGATAGTCAACAAGAAAAACATTAAACTTTTCTACCATTTGGGCTGTAGATGATGTGTTAGGAAAATTTCACAGGATAGGGTTGCTTTTATTAACGCACTTTTAAATAGTCATCTGTGTCAAGGTCATGTATTGATTAAAGTTGCCCCCTTTCCTGAGTAGACTGAATGAATAGTTGCTTTATGGGTGTGGAAGGATGCAGTCTGATTGGGCATCTCCTCAGTTGCTGTCCTGAAGTTAACAGGACATTAATCCTCACTGAAAATGTGCATCATTAATCTTGCAATTTACATGCATATCATGGGTATGTGTGGTGAAATTTGAACAGAATTTAGTCTGAATAGGTTGTGATCCTGATTGTTCTTTTACAGACCATTTATCTCTGTGTGTGCCACTTAAATTGCGTGTTGGTCCTGTGGTATTTCACGTGCAGTGTCATGTTAGTGTGGTGTTACCTAGCTGTCATTTGTGGGGATATCGAGACAATATTGGTCTGACTGGGCTTTATTTGGAGTTTTCAGGGTATGGGAGCAGGTAGCCCCTTGGGCTGTGAATGCTGATCAGAGCAACTTTTCAATGTAGCAAGAGCTGTGAATGATAGGTGTGTTCATGTCTCTATGATGGTAAGCTGATCAGTTGTATAAAAACTCTGTAATGGTTTTATGCAGATTAGCTCTTTGATAAACCAGCATTTAAAAAAAAATAAAAGGCGACAGTTCTTTTTCAGGTGTACATAGAATTCTGTTAGTGATGGCAAGAATGTTGCTAAAGTTTGTTAGGAAGGCGCTCTTCTGGAGGGGACTGGTTGTTCTTGTGTTTACGAAAATGTAGCTGTTTTCTTGGCTTTTATTGTCTGTTGTAAACTGGTAGGAGTTTGCAGTATATTGGGTAGATGTCTTTTGTCTCATATTTGTGAAAAGAGGAAAAACAAGTTGTTTTTTCTAATACAGCCAGCTGCATGTTCAGCTAAAGGGCTGAACAGGTAAGAATATGTATTACCATTAATATTTTCTTTCATTGGTGTTTTTATTAAGTTTATTTCCTTTCTAATTATATTCAGGTTTTCAAGAATTTAGTGAACTTATTAAGTTTGTCTAATGTGAGTTGTTAGTTTCAATATTCACAGGAGACAGAGTTCTGTGTGGCCTCCTACTACAGAGAAGATTTAGTTTGGTAAAGCAAAGACATTTCTTTAATAACTGTGTCAGTATTGACACAGATGCCTGGGATGGGATTTTTAAAAGCAGGCATGCAGTGTGAAAGATCATAATGACTTCTGATAGAGCTGATTTTTCGCTCTTTGTTAGCTAGGATTCTTTGAAGCTTTGCTCTTGAGAGATGAATATGCTGTTCAGCTGTTAGAAGGAATAGCAGCTTTCTCTAAGTAGTTCCAACAGTGCAGTTAAAGCTAAATTGTAGTCACTTAATGCTAATTGCCTATTAATTTGTTCTTACTAATGCACATTTACACTTAAATTTTGTGACATCATAAAATGTGATGTTACTTGCTTAACATTAACTTGGAGGATCAGTGCTTGTGCTGGTGGCTGTATGCTACAGTGAGCAGATGTAATACTGAATCATGGGAGAAATTACTTTTCTTGAGATGCATAATCACCTCATGAGTTCTAATTTTTATTGACACGAGGTAATTCTCTGTAGCTGTGCTTTGTTTTCCTGTTCTACCAAAGAGGTGACACTGAGGGATCCTTACAGTGATTTTGCTCTGTTTCTGCTTTACCCTTGCTGTTAAGCTAAAACACAGGAGATTGAAGAAAAAAAATCTGAATGAGGCTCTTCAGTTTAGAGGGCAGGGTACCCTCATCTGGTCTGAACTATAAACCAGTCTCACAATCAGGGCAGTATTGAAAAATTTCAGGAAAGACCTTACAGAATCACAGGACATCAGAGGTGGGAAGGGATGTCCGGAGATCACCTCATCCAGTGTCCTGCCTCAGGGCTGTGGGGCTGTGTTCCAGTTGGGCTCTGGGTATCTCTAAGGATGGAGACTCTGTAACATTGCTGGAAAACCCATGCTGGTATTTGACTATTCTCAGAGTAATCAATAGATTGATTACTTGTTTCAGTTTGTGCCCCTTGCCTCTTGTTCATTTACTGGATACTACTGAGAAGAGTTTGGCTCATTCTTCACTAGCCCTCACAACAGGTATTTTTTTATACATGCATGTAAGATTGCCCCCTAGCCTTCTGTTACTGAAGCAGAGCCATCCCGATGTTCTCAGCCTCTTGTTTAACAGATGCTCCTGTCCCCTGTGTTAATAATTACGGAGATCTGTATGAGGAAGAGCCTGAAAAATTATTCATGTAGATCTGGTAAGGGAGAGTAAGTTTCTATTTGTCAAGGAGTAAGAGGGAGAGCAAAATGAATTAAAGCCCAAACTATATTCATTAATTTGAGCAATATATATGATATCAGACTTTTTAAGGGAACTTGAGAAAAAAAACAAGCCTGGAGTGCACAGTGATCAGTTTGATGTGATTAGAAGATGATACAAAGACTAAATTGGTTAATTAAATGGAAGCCAGGATACCCAGAAATGTAGGAAATGCTAGTATCAGTTGCTAATTGAAGTGCTGGATTAGATGGGATTTCTACAGAGAGAATAAGAGAGGATAAAAGTGGTCCTGAGACTTAGTGACAGGGGAAAGGGAGAAGGTACAGTCTCAGATGGCATTCTGGGAGTTATGTTGAACTGGTGAACCAGGATATGCAAAAAGGAGCTTTAAAGGAACAGCAGTCAGCAGAAAGTGGTGGAATGCATTTTGTATACCTAACACCTGACAAAGTAGGCAGCACACGAGAGAGTTGCTGGTCATGATACTGCCAGGCTAAAAATGCTCTGCACCCCATGAATGGATGCTTGCATTGTTTGTCTAATGCAGGTGAATTCCCTACCCCTTGTTAAAAGGATGGTCAGAATTCTGCGCTATTAATCACAAGATAATTTAAGTACCTGTCCGAGCATTGTTGACGAGTGACTGGAGGTGTGCTTTTTAATGTCTTGGTTGTAGTTTTAGTTCTACCTTGTAACAGCACCATGAGATACTGACCTAAAATTGTTTACCTTTTTGGCTGGTCAGTATTATAGCCACTGATTTGTAGCAGTCTTGTAGATTCTGTAGTGTTGGTTATTCCATCATTGGGTTTAGGTGGAAGTTAATTCCTATAGAAACATTTTAATTGGAATCTTGAGATTGCATTTAGTGTTAATTTATTATTTTTTCTTTTACTATTTTTACTATTTTTGTTAAGTCATAGGAGTTCTGTTTAATCAGTTTGGTTAGTTATTTATTTGTCTTTCTCCAGTTAAAATTCTAAAACAACCCTTAAATGGTAGAACATTGCATGTGATTTTGTATATCAATATATGTGACTGAATTTGATTTTGAAATGAATCAGTGAATGTGCAGGTTTATTTAAGAACTTTGCTAGTGGTAGACATCTGTCAACTTCATAACCTGTTTGACAAAAAATATGGAGATAGTCTAAATTTGCTTTATTGTTGAAAGTAATATTTTGTCTGATATGCATCAAATATCCATTCTCTCTCCCTTTTTGTTCTAGTTGTCATGGATGATGATGACGATGAATCCTGTCTCCTTGACCTTATTGGGTAAGTTTTTCTTAAGCAAGTCTTTCAGAAAAGTTGGGAAAAAAATTCTGCAAAATTGTCTTCTAGAAGGTGATTCTGTTTCAGAGTTGTCTCAAGACCAGGTGACTTGCAAATGAAATGAGTAGTTGTGCTTCCCTTCCTCCATGTACAGATATATTACAAAAGCCTGCAATCTCAGCCAGTGTGTACTGGTGCTCCATTCGCTGTCATTCTCCTTGAGAGTACCTAAGGAATGAGAGTGCATGGAGGTTGGGTTCTCTTCTTGGCCAGTAGTGATAGCAGGTTGGAATACATTACTAGGAATGTTGTTACCATTTTCATTGCAAAAACCTATTTTTTTTTTCTTTTATTAAAAAAGATAAAGATATCAAACTTTTGAGTAGTGAAACTACATACTTGGTTAACACTATGCTTATATTTTAAAGGGAAAAATAATATTATTATTTTCTTAATGAAAAATACTTAATTTTTACATTTTAATAACATGGATTTGCATAAAAATGTTTGAAAAATAGAATTGCTATCCAGTACTGTTAAGTATTCACAATAAACAAGAATCCCCCAAAGATACCCGATTTTAATAAAATCGTGGATTTTAAATGGTCTGTTGGGTTGTGTTTTGTTTTTGTTGTTGTTGTTCTCTTTGTTTGGTGGTTAGGGTGTTTTATTTTGTTTGGTTTTGTTTGTTTGTTTTTGTGTGTGGGTGTTTTGTTTTGTATTTTTCCTTTATATCCATAGCAGTTTTAGTTCCATATGGGAAACTCAAAAAATAATTAGGCTGGCTGAAGCACAAGCAAGATTTTGGTGGACGTTACATGTAGCAAGTTACTTTCCTCTGGCTAACATTCACATCAGTATTCTAGAACAGATATGCTGTAATATAGCGTATGTATGCTATAATACATTTAAAATACTAGAAGAAAATTGAACACTTCTTATACAATACTTTGTTCATACTGTGTCATTATTATGGCATCAGTCTCATAGCAGCTACTAAAAGATCATCTCCACTTCATACAAGAATTTTTTACTGTCTTAAATTAATAAATAGGCCTTTTACTTTTCTCTCACACTCAAAGCTTCTGGAAATTACTGAAAACTTTAACTTCAGAAAAATACAAAATATAACCACAGTAGCTGCTGCAGTTTGAGGGTTAGCAATGGCTCAGTTACAGTCTGTGAAGTATACTGTACAAAATTACTGATGGTAGCTGTATGAAAACACATCCTGCTTAGAAGTTGACAATTGATTGCATGGGACAATTAAGTGCTCTGTCATGAGCATGAATCACAAGGATCCTGGTACAAGTTCATGGGTGGTCCAGAAAATGAAGTACTCTTTATACAGATGAGTGTTTGTGTGAAAAATTCCAGTGCGCTTCCTGCTGCTGGCAGCAATTACTGTCTTAAGCATCTAGAAGAATGAAAACCCACTTTATTTCCCATCTGATCTTTGATTTTGGTAAGTGTCTTCTGAAGTGTCTTCCTTACAAAAGATAATGTTTAAGGTAATTAAGTGTTCTTTCTTTTTAATAGCATTTTTTCATATTTTTAAAGCCAGTGAGTGTAATTAGTATTAAATGTCCTGGTTATTTTATTGATAAAACTTGTAAGCATGATAGTGCCATATATGAGATTGAGTTCTGTTCTCCTTAATTCTTGAAATCTATTATGAAAATTATATTTTTGTTTGAAAATATATGTAACCACTTCTGTGTTGTAAGCATAATTGTAACGTAAAGTCCCTGCCAAGTATTGGCTAACACATCTTTTGTAAACACATAAATGCAGTTTGTTTTTTAATGAAAAAAAGAGGAATAGACATGTATTTGTGTTTTTAGCTGAGTAGCTGTAAACCTGAAAGATCTTTAACTTGTTCCCTCTTTATTTTCTAGGATGATCAAGAGAGGAGGAGAAATCTTTTGAATTTTAATTTTTTTATGTGAGAATCTCCTGCTTCTCAAAATATTACTTCTTTTTATTTGTTAATCAATAAAGATGTTTTAATATTAAAAATCTCCATGTCATTTTACTCTTCATGCTAATGGACATACTGGGAATGCTGTATAATTGTTGTATATATACAACAAATAATCTGGTGTAACACAGTCTTTTGATAACTTTTACTTGGGTTGTATGTGCAGTTACATTAATGTATTTTTGATTTGTTTCAATTTTCAACACTCATTGCATTTTTAATTCTGAGTTTTATTCAATGATAGTGCTAAGCTAGAGAAATACACTGAAATTGTATTTCACAATACTTAATTAGTGATTTCTATGGTTGATTTCAGTTGGAAAAGGTGCTGTTTTAGTGAAGGGACTGTTATTCTGGCAAGCACAAGCTTGGGGGTTTTTTGCTTTGTTTTTTTTTTTTTTAACTTAAGAGTGGCACAAAAGATGTTAAAGATTGAGGGTTGTCAGTACCCTGTTGACTTAGAGACTAGCTAGCCAGTCATTATAGTTAGTCTTTGTAGAAGAGATGGTACCTGTTTTAGTTTTTGTTATTTGGTGGTAGTATTTTCCTTAGGTTTTTTACGATGTACTCTTATAAAATACTGTGTGTTTTAAGAGAATATAAGTAATAGTCTCATAAAGGGAAGTAGAGTGCAGCTAAAACTCTGATAGATTTTTTGCTTGTAATACTTTGATACAATGACAGCAGATACGATCAACATCTGAAAATTGTGCAAATAGAGAAACACAGATCCTCAGATGATAGAAACTTTCAGCTTTGCACTGGACTCAGTGAAAGAATTATGTTTTTGCTGTAAACCTGATTTATATGAGTATAGTATCTGGCTTAGTTAAATTAGCCTTATTATTGGAATGAGTTTCCTAAAAATGCTAACATTTTTTTTTTTCTTCCTCAAGGGACCCACAGGCGCTGAATTATTTTCTACATGGACCTAGTAGTAAATCTGTAAGTAGCATTCCTATGTATTAGGTATACATAAGCTTTATTGAGTGTTTTATTTCTAAACATTATTTTTGTCTTTTATCAGAGCAATGAAGACTTGACTAACGCAGAATATTCTGTAGCCAACTCAAATTCAATTTTCGCCAACTCCAACGTAAGTGGTCAGGAGATAAATTATATTTTACTGATATTGCATGCTTCTGCTATGGCTTTACTTGGCTTTTATAAAACTGAGTGAAGTACATGGGGTTTTTGACCTTTTTTATATGAAATATCTGAATGCTAAAATAGATCCTTGCTGAGCAGTGAAAGTGTTCTCAGGTGTAACTCTCCAGTTAACTGGACTTGTAATTCTAGTGATTGTAGATGTAGCAGTGCTCAAATGTAGACCTTAAAAGTTAGTAATTCAAACATTTCCCGTGATACTATCATAGAATGGGTTTGTTTCTTATTTCTAAGTAGAATCTGAGCTAGCAATTTTGTTAATGAATGGGGTTTTTTTTCTCTTTATACTGAAGAGCTAGTTTGGGTGTTTTCTTCCTGTAAATTCAGTGTTAGGGAATCCAGTTTAAATTTATTAGGTGTTGCAAGTAGTCTTCAGTATGTTAGCTTTTTATCAGGAGTGTATTGCAGCTCTGGATTAAGTTTTACCCAGGGAGGCTGTGGAATCCCCATTCTTGGAGATAAAAGCAAGACTGATCTGCTCTAGTGTTGGCGGTAGTCCTTATTTGAGTAGAAGGCTGGACTAAGTGACTTCCAGAGATCCCTTCCGACCCCACCCATCTATCTTTGATTTCATTGATGTGGTTTTTTTAAAAAAACCTTAATCACACAGTTCAGTTATTTGAATATACAGATCGGGGTTTTCTTAATTCTTCGTTCTGTTGTATTATCTTGATTCTGTTTGTCCCATGTTCCTAACACCTACATGGATGCGTAGGATCGTTAAATAATTGGCATAAATACATCTGGAAAACTGTTTATGTGTAGAGAACTAGAGACTTTTCTGTAACTGTGGTAGTCTGCCAGGAAGTGTTTGCCCTTTCCTTCCCTTTCAATATCACTATTAAATATTATAGAACAAATTGACTAACACATTGAGTGATAGTTTATTCTTTAGCTAAGCTGGTTGAGATACTGGTGGGGGAGTGAGGTACCAACAGTAACAGGGTGTGCCCAATTTTCAGCTAAACTGGAACAGTGTTTTCAATGTGGTACTGGGCTAGCCATTATCAGACAGCAGTTTGCTGCATGCAGCATGGCAGAGGTGAGTTTTGAGGACTCATCCTAAGAAAAACGAGGTTATGGGGAAAAATGGGTGACAAATGACATACATTTGTCATAGCCTAGACTTCCTAGTTGTTCTTTGTAGAGATTCTTCTGATAAGCATGGGCAACAGTCAGGTGTTTATTTGTAGGGTGTTTTCAGAAAGTGAGTTTTTGGAATAATTTTGAGAGGACTGAGTAAGTCTGGGAAAGGTGGGATTGTTCCATAGGGAGTAGCAGTTGGAAGAAACAAAAATACCTGTGAAAGCTGGAAGAGCCTTCTGGTATATAAGACTGGGGGGGTAGGTAATTTAGAAGTCAGGTGATCAGAGGAGCAGGGGTTTCCACTGTATGTTCCTAGGACGGCTTAACTGTATTTCCATTCTCCAGCACTTGTTCTCATGCTCAGTTCTCATCCCTTTGTATCTTCATAAGGAATACCTATGCTGTCTTCTCTTCCTTCCCTGTCTCATGTGAGAGCCCTGTGCCTACCCAGGTGAAGAATGACTATTGCAAAGATAGATGCTTACCATGTGTTGTGAAGTAACAGTTATCTAAAATAAAAATCGGGAAGTTTCACAGTTCCACTTGAAAAGTTAAAGGTTTCTGAGTTTTTTGTCATTAAAATTTTTACAGATACCGAAAGTTCTGTCTTTGTATGTATTCAGAATTGCTACCTTCAAGTAGGGTTGACTGTCTTGATGCCTATCTCATGCTGTTAAGTGACAGAGCTTATAAGTTCAGTGTCAAGGGTTCATTGCCTCAGCTGATGAGCGTGCTCAGCCAGCACCTAACACAAACAAGGTTAAGTTTCTGCTGATGGAGGAGCAAACAAGCAGTGTCCTCTCTTCCCCCTGCCCTGCACTTCCTTTTGCATCTCATCTCTGCTGATTACAGGTTGGTTCCTTGGGTGGTCATAAGTTGCTTACAAGCCATATGAGAGGGTTATTTAGCCATTGCCCTGTCACCTAGGTTGTACTCAGTGACTGCTTCAACCTTCCTGTTATAGTGTAGTAGAACAGCTTAAAAGAGCGGAATATTCATGGAGCCAGAGAGTGGAAGACTTTTGTTGGTAAGCAGGTTCATGAAGTTGCAGAGACACTAATTTCTTGCTGAAATTAGTATGGTGTTCTATGGCTGTTCTGAATCTGAGCAGTGGTGGTTTAGATGCTAATTTGGAGGGTCCCTGTTTATATTTTATGCACATAAAATGGTTTTTTTGATGTTAAACAGTCCTGGGAATAGCGAATGAAACCTGTGATGCTTCATTCCAATGGGAGAGTTTCAAGCTATTATTAATCTTGATTTTTATGTAAAATTACTTACTATTACTGTTGCTATTATTAGTAGTACTAATAGTTGTACAGTTAGTACTAACTGGAATAGCATTAACTAGAGCACTCAAGTTACACAGTTCTGAAAGATTGGTCATTGTCACTGGGGACAAGATACAGGTGCAGTAGGGAGTTCTCCACAAGAACCTGACAGGAATCCTTATAATGCCCTAATTAGTGACTTCTTTATGCCCTGCCTCATGGTAGCTAGGTACAGTTGAGAACTTGATTTGTAATTGTAGGTGTTCATGAGGTGTAGACATTGGGACATTTAAACACTAGTTTAATTCTTCCTGTTAATACAAAGGTAAAAAAAGTTTATTGTTATTTCATAATTGTACTTTGAAAATAATTTTATTGCATTTTAAGAACAATTTCTTAATATTTTAAAATATGACAAGTTTCATAAAATATGCAGACTGATACAGATTGGGGTAAAATTCTTAATAACTGAAGTTATGGTGGGGACATGATAAGCTGTGTAGCATCTTTAAACTCTTTATATGAGGTGAAAACAAGTATCTATGACTTTCAAGGAGGGAAGACTAAAGAGTATGAATGTGAGTGATAATTTCTCACATTTTGAATTTATCCTTACCTAAAAAGAAACTAGATGTTATTTTTGAATAATTGAGATATGATTTTTGCAATTTAGAAAAGTGTACTCTGTCTAATTCAAAACTGTAAGTATTATTATGCATATAAACTCATCGTTCCACCTGTAGAAACCTGATACTTATGTTGTCTACAGTTTCTGGATGTAATTTTGTTTGAGGAAAATGTTATTGACAGTTGGCCAGAGTGAAGTAGGTTCTGATTTTCCTTGTCACAGTATTTAGGGATGTAGATTTGAAGTTTTTTTTTTAATTCAAGGTGCCACTTCATATTTGCTGCAGCTTCAATGTTTATAGATCTCCATAATCTTTTTACTAGGATAAACCAGAGTCTGTAGCATTTTTTTTCTTAGTGCTTTGTTTCTAAATTACTTATAAACAAAAATCAGCATAATTCCTTAACCTTATGAAGCAGTCGGTAGTTTGTATTGTGTGACTATAGAAATATTGTTAGGATTTGGGAGATTGATCTCCTTTGACAGAGGAAGTCGGTGAAAGAGCACCTTTCTCTTGCAATTTTCCTGCTACTACTGTTGCTACTGAAACCTTGCCCAAGGTTGAGTTACAGTGGAGGTCTTTTCACTCCTGCTTTCTTTTATCCTTTTGTCCAGACAGTGCTGAGGTTGAGGAAGGAAAAGTTGTACTTCAAGATCATGTCACATCCTTTCGAAACAGTGCAGCTGCAGAGCTGAGTGCTGTGGAATTGGGAGATTTGAGAAGTGAAAGGACAGTAGTGTCTCCAGCAGTCTGTTTTGAGGGCACGAGTGCGATGTGATGCATGTGTTTATGCTGATGAACTCTATGGGATGAATGTCATCTTATATACACAGCGTATACAAATAATATAATTTTGTAAAAACACTTAGTTTGCATGCAAAAAAAGCTTAATGGGGAAGCAAGGTAGGGCTTGGAATTTCTGAAAATGATTGATTTCTTATTTTGCATTTCAGAACACTGATCCTAAATCGTCTGTAAAAGGTGTAAGCGGTCAGCTTGGAGAGGGGCCTAGTGATGGACTGCAGCTGTCGAGTAGCCTTCAGTTTCTTGAAGATGAACTTGTGTCTTCTCCTTTACCTGATCTCACAGAGGATCAGCCTTTTGATATTCTTCAGAAGTCCTTGCAGGAGGCCAATATTACTGAACAGACTTTGGCAGAAGAGGCATATTTGGATGCCAGTGTAGGTTCTAGCCAACAGTTTGCACAAGCTCAGCTTCATCCTTCTTCATCAGCATCCTTTACTCAGGCTTCTAATGTTTCTAATTACTCAGGTCAGACGTTGCAGCCTATAGGAGTTACTCAAGTGGTACAGCAACCTGTTGGAGCATCTTTTGCAAGCAATACAGTCGGTGTGCAACATGGCTTTATGCAACATGTCGGAATTAGCGTTCCCAGCCAGCATTTGTCTAATAGCAGCCAGATTAGTGGTTCTGGGCAGATACAGCTGATTGGTTCATTTAGTAATCAACCTTCCATGATGACCATTAATAACCTTGATGGATCTCAGATAATACTGAAAGGAAACAGTCAACAAACACCTGCAAACATGAGTAGTGGCCTCTTGGTTCATAGACAGACTCCAAATGGTAACTCACTGTTTGGTAACTCAAATTCAAGTCCAGTAGCACAACCTGTAACTGTTCCATTTAACAGCACAAATTTTCAGACATCATTGCCTGTCCATAATATCATAATTCAGAGGGGTTTGGCACCAAATTCTAACAAAGTTCCCATTAATATCCAACCAAAGCCTATCCAGATGGGTCAGCAGACTGCTTACAATGTGAATAACTTGGGAATACAGCAACATCATGTACAGCAAGGGATTCCGTTTGCCTCTGCAAACTCACCTCAGAGTTCAGTAGTTGGTCCTCATATGTCTGTTAATATTGTTAATCAACAAAGTACAAGAAAATCAGTTACGCCTCAGGCAGTTAGTAATGCTGGAGGTAGTATTGTTATCCATTCTCCTATGGGACAGCCGCATGCACCTCAAAACCAGTTTCTCATACCTACAAGTTTATCTGTTAATTCTAATTCAGTTCATCATGTCCAGGCCATAAATGGACAGCTTCTTCAGACTCAGCCTTCCCAGCTGGTTCCTAGCCAAGTGTCTGCTGAGCATGTAATGCTCAACAGGAACTCTACAAACATGCTAAGAGCCAACCAGTCATATTCAGGACAGATGCTGAATAATCAGAACACAGCTGTTCAGCTAGTTTCCAGCCAGACATTCACAGCTCCTGGAAACCAAGTTATAGTAAATCATGGAACTTCACAAATTGTTGGTGGACAGGTGCCACTACAACAGGCATCACCAACGGTGTTGCATTTGTCACCCAGTCAAGCTAACGTTTCTCAAGGTAGATCGAGTTTTACTGCAATGTCACCTGGCCAGTCTGCAGTCTCAAATATGTCAGCTTCTAATCGATTTGCTGTTGCAAGTTCTTCTGGTTCAGTACATCCTGGTTTGGGGCCATCAGTTCAGTCTGTTGCATCGGGAGGAAACTTTACTGGAGATCAGCTCACACAGAACAGAACTCAAGTTTCCATCAGTGCATCACATCGTCTTCCAGCATCCTCTTCCAAATCTGTCAGCACCTTTAGTCACACGTCGATTGGAGTAACACAACAACAGTTTGCCTTTGGTCAGGTATGAAAGCTGCTTGAGAATGTGGCCAAAGAAGTGCTTCTAAGCTATGCTGAAATCTGGTTAGCAAAGTGTTAAAGTTGATGTTAATACAGGGAGTGCTAATCTTGCTAGTTTGTATTGGTAATGAATAACTGTAGAACTGCTGAAAACTACTGTAACCCAGAGACATCATTTCACTTGGTATTTTCTAAAGTCTTACCGCTGCGTGAATGAGTCTGTAACTTCATTAATTGAGAAGATTTTGTTGGTGATTTATAGCAATATTTTCAGAACTGCTTAGCACTGATCTGTTTCTGCTCCCATTTAAAGGAATGGACATTGTAAGATCATACAGCTATGAGCTCTCCTGAAAATGTTACTATAAAGCTAGATGTAAAGGCTTGGGTACATTCGTAGCACTCTATGCATGTGTTTTCAAAAGTTTGACCTATTCAAATTAGAGATGAAAAAGTTTCTTGGGTTTCTCTTTGTTATTTACCATGCTGGCATTGCCCACTGTAGTTCTGTGTGTCTGGAGCAGTTAGAAGCTTTCAGATTTGAAGCAAAGACAAGGTAAGAGGTGTTTCTTAGAATCCTTAAGAGGAAATACCTTTAAAGCAGTTTATAAAAGCATAACGTTTAAAAAATATTTTCTCTAAGAAGAGGTCTACTTATTAAGAATGAATGTTTTTCTTTTTTTTTTTCCCCTGAGTTTACTTTTAAGGTGAGAACGAGTTTGGTTTTTTTTTTTTCCCAGATTTATTTTTTTTCATAGTGCATCTTCAACTCAAATTTGTTTTCATAAGTGAACTTTGAAATTCTGCCGGTTTGTAGCTTAGTCACATAATCAGCAATAAGCTGTTATTCCACTTCTGTCCTTTTTGTGCTTTTGTTTTTTCTTCTGTGTCATTATAAAATACTGATAATAACTGTCTCAAAATGCATTTGCACTAATTGGATCTTTCTCTCTTCTGAAAGGTCTAATGGATTTTTTTTTATTAACCAAGACCAAAATTGGCAATGAAACATCGTATCTTTGCATATAATGTGTATTTAGAAAATAAGGGCTAAGATTTTGTAAAACCACATTTTTAGTCTTTGCCAAAACTTCTAGCACAGGTTGTAACATTTTGTTTGCAGATTAGTTGTTTGAGGACCATCTGACTTTCTCTTCATGTATCTGCATCTTTCTGTTTGTAGTGTATGTGCTGGGTCAGTGAGTTTCAGCAGTTACAAAAGCATATTTCTGATTGCTGTAAAAGATCAATTTAGTTTGGTGCTGAAATTTCAGAGCTACAGAGAACAAATTTTGCTGTTTACCAGAATCTTTTTAGTTTGTTTGTACTTGCATTTTTAATAATGTACTGTATTGTAAACTATGTATCATTTAGTTGCTAAACACTGGACAGTTTGTTCCACTGTGTATTTTTTTGTTGTTGTTGTGGAGACAGCTTATTTAGTTATCTTGCAGTTTAGAGACTCTAAGAAGCTCACCTTTCAGAGGGCTGCTTCTAGTGCTAAATCATGGGTCTTCTAGAACATAATTGGTGTATATTTGTACTGTTAATTTTTATTGTGTTCTGATTTACTTCATAAGATTCTTGAATTTAGGAGGAATTGAGATGCCTGAAGAAATTTCACCACTTAGGAGTTTGAGGTTGAAAAGGGATGCATAGTCCAGAATTTTTGTTTGTTAAAGCTTTCAGTGAGTATTTGACTATGGGTTTTTTATTGTGTGGTTTTGTTTTGTTTTTTTTCATGTATGTGGCACAGAAAAAAAGTGTGAACCAGACATCACCAGTTTCTGCATCAAAGACACAGGATAATTTGAGACAGCCTCAGCTAACAAGTCTTCTGAGCAACACACTATCAGGTCAACTAAGGTCTTTTTAAAATAATTTTCTTCATTTTCTCTGGCCACAGAAATTGGTGGTTCTTTGATGTGTCAGACTTGCATTGGTGGCTCATGCTGATAGGGTCCTAAAGGTTATCAGAATTAAATTTTTACAAGAGTGCGAACTAAATTTTTCAGTATTGAATGTGTGCTTTTGTTTTTCCCAAGCTATGGCACTTGATTTTGTACAGTGAAAAGTTGAATCTCCACAATAAGCAGTTATTTCTCCCATCTATAAAATCCAAAATTGTACCCTCGTTCTTTTTTCTTAATTTTTTTTTCATCTTAGGAAAATAGAAATAAGTAATTTTCAGAATATGGACATCTGCTAAAAATTCTATGGAACTCCTAAACTCTCTCTTTAGATGGCTGCTTCAGATACAGAGGAAAATAAAATAGCCATTGCAAGGTTCTGTGCAAGGTTCTCTACAATCATCACAGTATGGCTTTATTTTTGGGGGGGGGAGGGATTAAACCTTATTTGTGTTGGTTGTAACGTAGCATGGCTGATGAGATGCTGTTTGAATGCATGAGCAAGGCAACTGAAGAAAGTCTGACCATTTAGAAAATCAGGAAAATGTTTTTCATGATGCCTGCTGTTTAAATATTTTGTAGTTCTTTAGGAAAAGAAAAAGTGTTTTATATGCTTGAGGAAGGGCTAGTATTGAAAAGCTTGATAAAATGTACTGCATGATTTTCAGTAAGTTGTTGGGAAACTATACTTATGGTACTAAATTTCTTCTTGTGTTGCATTACTATGGTAGGTGATGCTTTGTATCTGAGAATTTTTATAGTTTGCAGCACAAAATAGCAGTGCTGTTTCAGTTTTGTGAGTCAGTTTCTCCACGGGGTAGTTGCACTAGTGCTTTTAAGCATATGGGCCATGTATTTTTCTCCTAAAAGCTAAAAACTGAGGTAAAATAATCAGGATAGATACATGAAATTATTCTGCTCTTGCTTAGGATGATGGAGTCTTTCTGACATATTTCTTATAGGACAGGAATCTGGAGGAAAAATCATACAGCAATCTCTAGGAACAGCACAACCACAAGAAAAAGCATTAGGATCATCATCAGTTCAGCAAAGTATACAGGTAGAGAATACTTTTATTTGCATGTTTCCCTTTCCCTTAAAATTTTAGTGAAGTTAGGGATGTTTCAACATGATTATTTAGGAGTCCTTGCATATTGTATTTTTTTTTTTTTTAGCATATATGAAGTCACTCAAGCTTGTCAAATTCTATCTTCACATAATAAACATGGAGTATTTTGCAAATTGATATTCAGAATGCTGCTTTGCAATTTAATTCAGTAAGTGGGGACTAACCATTCTGTTCCCTGAAGATAATTTTGTATGACATGGCAATACTTCATTGTGTTGAACATGTTAGGCCTGCTGCTTTCATTATTTACAGATTTGGCTGTTTTGTAGCCCGTTGGGAGGGGATTGTTTGTAACAACTAGCAGAAGAATTCCATCTGGTCTTTTTCTGTTTTATTCTTTACGGCATTGTCTTATTTATTTAACCACCAAAAGTTCTCCTATATATGACATGTATGTGCAAAAATTTAACGCTAGATCCAGGGTTTGGGGCTGGAAGGGGAGGTCAACTTTTTTGCAGAGAGAATGTAAGAACTTCTGGAGGGAGGAGACAGTTGTTACATTCATGGAGTGAGTAGCTGAGGCCAGAAGGGAGGGTTTAATGGAGGCTTGAAAGTATGGGCTTCATTGGGGGTGGAACTGAACTACAAAATTACGGAAGAAAACAAGGGGCAGTCTGATTTAGAATTTACTGTAATTGTATTTCCCAATTTAATACGACATTAATGTTTTTCCCTGTCTTAGTGATGTACAAGTAGAGCAGAAGATAGTCACAGTAGTGCTCAATTCTGAATTCAGACTTTTTGTAATTGCTGGTCAGATGCTTATTCTCCTGTGGTGGTGAATAATCCTTAGGCTCTGAAGCTAGAGGCCTTTTGGCCAGCAAGTACCATTACAGTGTGCCTGCTTCATGCTGCGACTGCTTTGCTAAGAAGGATGCTCTGTACTGTGTATTTTTTTTGTTCCTTTTAACAATACTGTAGTTCAAAAGAGCTTTCATGCAGTCTTTTTCTAAATCATAAGTAACTTCTACATTCTGACCAGTTTCATTAGTAATATTAGTTAACTAAAAAAACCCAACAGTTTTCTATTAACCAAAGACTTTTTGATCCAGAATGGCTTCTTTGGGAGAATATTTGGATTGCAGTAATGCCTCTCATACAGTAGGTACATGAGTCTTTACCACCTTAGAGAGAGCCTCACCTCTTAGGGCAGTGTTCCCTGGAAAAACTTCAGCTTCATAAATATCTGAGGAAAGGAGAAGATAATATAGTACTACCTGATGAGTACAGCATCAGCACTTAAACAGAATTCCTAGAACTGCTTTCACCCCTCCACCCAGCCACCATGGCTTTTGAGAATTTAAGTATGCAACCTTAGCCTGCTTTCCTGACATAGGCTAATCCATTAAAATCAGACAAAGTGACATTAGCTGAGAAATGCAGACACAGTTCTTCAGGGCAGATTTCTTTGGAAAAGTTTTCAGTTTACTACCTTCTTTTCACTTGCTAAGTTTGCTAACCAACCTTTCTCCTAGTCAAGTGTGTGTGTATATATATATGCGCACTACAGTAGAATTTGCTTACAATATTTTAGACCTTTGACTTAGGTAAGGAAATGACTTCCCTATTTCACTGAAAGTGCCCTTGTGAAAATAGGAGATAGCTGGAAGAGTTTATACTTGTGTGGTGGTTACACTTAGTATTGGTGACATACTTAATTAGCAGAAATAAATGCTGAAATTTAGGTTGCACTTTGTCTTCTATTTTGAACTTAGGTGGATGGTCATTTAGTTGGACAGAAAAGGCCTGCTGCTAAACAGTTAACCAAAGGAGCTTTGTAAGTCATTCTTCTTTTGTAATTTTCTCGCAGATGTTTCCTCTCAACCTTCATTTAATTTCTTTTTAGTTTTTGTCAGTGTATAAAATTCTGTTAGAATATGTGTTAATTATATATCATTAATTTTCCTTGCAGTATTCTACAACAGTTACAGAAGGATCAGATGCATGCTGTGACACCAGATAAAAGTCGGTTCAGGTCATTAAATGATGCAGTTCAGAGACTCCTTTCATACCATGTGTGCCAGGGATCACTGCCAACAGAGGAAGACTTAAGAAAAGGTAATTTTCTTTTTAAAAATTGGCAGTTAGTTTATAATCAATGTATTGAGACAATTCTTTATGTAATTTGGAGCAGTAAGAAAGGGAACATTTTACAATTTGTGCAGGTTATTGAAGAACAGTGTTTGAAAGTATACTCTTGTCTTTTCTCTAGTGGACAGTGAGTTTGACTCTGTAGCTACACAGCTTCTGAAGAGGACACAGGCTATGCTGAACAAATACAGATGTTTGCTTATAGAAGATGCAATGGTAAGGTCTATAACCCAGGTATACTTTATGGTTATAGGATGTGATTCAGTTTGTTAAAAAATACAGCTACAGGAAAGTGAGAGCTAGAATGATAATTCATTTTGTTGATAATATTTATCACCTTAGGAAGGTGATAAATGCATACATAAAGTTTTTAGCAATACATACATTTATATAGCCAGTGTACTTGTTACTGCACCAGCAATCTCAGTGCCTACCCCCCGCCCCTTGTGTTTTTTAAGTCTTACACACGTGTGTTTAAAAGCAGTGAAATGGGTTGAGTTTGTATTTCACATACTGCCTAGGTAAGGGTGCTGTTCCTATAAAAGTTCTGTAGGCATTGAAGACACATGGACTTCTGCTCTCTGCTTGTACTTTGCTCTTGCGCTGAACAGGCTGTGGTAGTCAGGCAAGTGATTTCTGTATATATCTATGGGTAGTAGAGCCTGAAAGAATGTTGAAAATCTCCCTTCAGAAGACTCCAGCCATGTTGTAACTGGAGACAAGTCATATTACATTTTAGGTAATCGTTACTTCTTCCTAGAAGTTAAGTGGAACCTCACATTTTCATCAGTCATGTTTCTGATTTAAGTGCTTTCCTAATCCCAGGCATGAGGTGTAAAAAGAAAATTCACAGTTACTTTAAAAATATATTTTATGAGGATCAGGACTAGGAAATGCTAGTTTTCAAGCCTGGTAAAGTTTTGAATTTGAGTATAACAGACATGTAAATCGCTCTGCTTTAGAGGCAAGAATATGTAATGTAAGTGTAAGAACTAATATGCTTTGGGAATCTAGCAAGTCCCATTAAAATGTGTAAAGTAAGGATGGAGATTAAAATCTGGGGTTTTTTTTAGCATCTGGTATGTTGTATGGTAAATCCATTCAGTCATTTTGAAGAGGTAGTGTTCAGATTTGGAACTAGTTGCCTGTGTTGTTACTTAACAGCCAGTAAACTTTCTTTGTGACAGGTTGATCTGCCTGTCTTGAAGGCATTGTTAACAAAATGCAACTCAGGACCCGAAAGTTATGATAGAAGTGCAAGAAGCGGGATGATAGGGTGGTCCCGCTGCAAGATTTTTGCTAGTTTTCTCTAATAGTGAAAGTTACTGTATGATGTAAAAAATTGTGGTGTACAGTGGTAAACATACTTGGTCCTAAAAAGGTACAGTTCTTGCAATTGGAATAGTGATTCCCTGTTTTAAAATCCTTAACAAATAAAATTAATGATAAAATGTAATATTTTATGATTGAGTTTCAGTAATGGCTGGGGTCATGGTCAAGATTGTTGTGGAGTTGTAAACATTCTCTGGAAATGCCTAATGAATGATACTCTTTCTCTCTGAAGAGTAATGAAGCTTTAAGTGTTTTGATTTGCTATGAGTGACTACAGAGATGCTTGTTTTGTTATTCCACCCCCCACAGCGGATAAATCCCTCTGCAGAAATGGTTATGATTGATAGGATGTTTAACCAGGAAGAAAGGGCATCTCTGACCCGGGATAAGCGTCTTGCACTTGTGGATCCTGGTAAGTAATAGTGAACTTAAGAATCTTAGAAAAGCAGTTGTAAACGTGGAGTGTTTAAAAACAGACTGCAGTGAGCACTGCTGGTTAGGGATTTCAGTTATCAAAATAGTGAATGAGCAGTTGCAAGTTAAATTTTAGTAGCTCCCAAATTCAACAATCTAGAGACGCTGTAAGGTTGAACGCAGTTATTGGGGGAAAAAATGTTTGGCCTGTTTGGCAGAGAACTATTTCTGAGTTTATTTTGACAGTAGTCCTGCCTCCTGTGTGGTCTCAGCTCTAGTAGGGAAGAATCTGTGAGCTTGCTGGCAGCCATAAAGATCACTGCTGTAGGAAGCACGAATACTTATCTTTGTCTTAATCAAGTGCTGCTTTTGGAATGGCATGGCCACTTAAATGGCAGCATTTTTAACCACACTGAATGGAGCAACCATAAATGCATTGTTTGTATAAGATAACAGTGTTTGCTTAAATGTTCTGCATATTTTATAAGCTATTCAGAGCCTCTATTGAAGGAGGTATTAGTCTTCCCCAGGTACCATATTTGTATATTTAGAATGCTGGGAAGTGCCCTTAGTGTGGTTTTACAGTGCATGTATGTACATAGTACGTTGATTAATTTGGTGACAATCTACTACACTGGATGCAGTAGAACACTGAAGCATATGTATGTCTCTTAAAGACATGGTTGTGTAGGCTGTGGATGTTACTTGAATTTTAATACTCAAACTCCATTGGAGTGTCTGTTATTTTGATGTATAGGTAACTTAAGTAGAATGTTGCTACTTTATTTTCAGATGGTTATCAGGCCGATTTTTGTTGTTCTGCCAAACAATTTGATAAGACAGCTGAAGAAGCACAGTCCAGCAAAAGTGACCATCAGTCTAGCAAAACATTACCTTCTCGAAGTCAGACTACCAAAACCCAAGCCAGAGACCGACCAAAATCCGGCTCAGCAGAGTCCACAAATCACAGTAAACTTCCTCTAGTGCCTAACAATGTTCTGACACCACAAGAAGGAATAGCTTCTACTAAAAAATCAGAGAGCCTCACTAAAGCTTTAAAGTTTGAAAAAGCTAATTGTTCTTCTGAGAGCCAATACGTGGCCCTTTCGGAAGAAAAGATGTCTGGGAAAGATCTTGCTAAGTCCACTGAGAATTCTTCGAGTTCTGAAGACTTGTCAAAAACTGTGTCAAGAGGTGGTCACGGAACACACAATAAAATATCAAGGAACACAGTTCAGTCTTTCTCAAAGGTAACGTGTAATAATTCCCTCCAAGACAAAACTCTGAGGAGCTCTCCAAAGAATGAGGTTTTACATCCTGATGACAGGAAAGGCTCCAGTGAACCCCAACAAGACTTACTGCTCAGTAAGAGTTTAGAAACTACATTTAAGAACATCTTGGAACTTAAAAAATCTGGGAGACAGTCACAGAACGAGGCGACAAGTAGTGGCTCAGTTGAATTAGAATTTCCTAATTTTTCACCTATTCCTTCACAGGAAAACTGCCTGGAAAAATTTATTCCAGACCACAGTGAAGGTGTTGTAGAAACTGACTCTATTTTAGAAGCAGCTGTAAATAGTATCTTAGAGTGTTAATAGTTACAGTACCATGGACAAGCTATGTTTCTCTTAGCAGAAGCAAATGTGAATGACACCACAAGTACAGCCTGACATGCATTTAAGGTTAACCTTTCTAAACTAGATTCTGTTCTGTGTTTGAGAGCAATACTCATTGTGGTTACAGTGAGATACCCAAGTAAAGTTAATCCTTGTTAGAATGCAGTCTGTTAGGGCCTTACTATTTCAAGTATTATTATGATAGTGCTTTTGGTAACTGTGCAGTACTGCAACATAACAAGGTTGCAGGTTGTTAGGCCCTATGTAATATGGTAATATACTGACAATCACAGTCATTTGAAAGGATATATTTATTAAGAAAATGTTTTTTAAAAGTGACGGAAGCAACAATTCTCCCCTACCCTTCTGCAAATGATCAGATTTTTAGTTTTTCTGGAAAACCCACCGTACCTCTATTCAGAAGTGATTATTTGCTTTGTTAATGATCTGTGTTCTAGGATTCTTAAGTTGGAAGGATATCATCAGTGTGTTTACAAGGCTTCATAATTTAAACTTAAAAGTGCTTTTCTATTGCTTTCTGAGCAGAAACTAGTACGTGATGATATATTTGTAGTGGGTAACTTTAGTCTGTGGGATGATATTATATGATCTTAGTCACAGTGGCATGATATGAAGTAATAAATGCCTCACTAAGGAAGGTAGAATGGAAGCCAGTAAGTGGCAAAGTGTACAGGATGAGGCCATGATAGAGCCATGAATTTATATATATAATACATATATGTTAACTCTTGAGGAAAAGATTTTGCATTTTATAATTGGATGTAGTCAGCCTTGAGTCTTTCTGAAGTGGTATAAATGTTTGGGGTTTTTTATTTGTTGTTTGATTTTATTTTTATTTTTTTAGACCAAGTGTCAAAAGCACTTTTATTTTAAAACTGTTATGATATTTGTAGCTTATATTTTAAGAGGACATTAGCCTTACTCTGATTAAATTTAAAGGCCAGTGTTTATTTTTTATTTTTTTGCTTTTTGCTGTCAGAGAATGTTAAATCATCCACTGTAGCAGTCATAATTATCAAGCTATGTACAGACCAAAGTCGATCAACAATCCCATTGTTTAAACATATCAAAAAGTGTGTAATTATTAATTCATATTGTAGAGCCAAGTGAAACCATTGCATGGTTTGTATTTGGCTTACTGTCATGTTGTTGAGATAGAATCTTATTATTTTATTTATTTATTTTTATCTATGACCTTTTTTTAACTTTTTTTTTTTTTTTTGTGCTGCCCATGCTGCATTTTCCTAGTTTACTTTGGTCATGAGTGCTTTTGTGCACATAAGTGCACTGACATTCGTCACGTGCACATAGTACATATGTCTGCTCAGGAGGGTGTAGCTTTTGTGGTTTCTAAGGTATGCTCATGTTCTCCCCTAGATCTTCTTCTCCGGTTTCTTACAAAAATTACCAGCCATCTTACAGACTTGGTGATGACAATTTTCATGATAGAGAGGCTCATTGTGACAAGCTGTGGTTGTCAGTCAGATTGCCAGGAAAGAAAACAAAAGGTTTTGCTGTCATGTAATTCAGTCCCATCTGAATAGTGCAAAAGAAAGTAGGATTAGATCCTTGTGAGAGTAGAAGATTACGGTGCAACTCAGTATTGAGCTACAGTCCATTGTCTGACCACTAAAAGGAAACCAAATCTACAAAGCAATGTGAGAAAGATGAACTTACGTAAAATTCAGTTCCCCTTCAACATGAATGGAAATACTGGTTTTGTATGTTACTAATTGCCATTTAAAAAATATGTGCCAATTTTAAGTACATGTTTGTAAAAACCCAACATTCCCGAGTGTCGTATGAAATATTCAAGGTAATAATAAGTATTGCCAGTTTTAAATTTTTAGTTAGGTGTGCATAGAATAGACTCTCAGGCGGTTAGTTGCTTTCTTATTGGCAACACTGACAATGTAGTCTTCACCTATTGCCTTTTTAGATTTAACAATATGCTCGTGGCTGTGTATCCTGATGCGTATTTTATCATTTTGGAAATTTAACCATTCTACACTATCTAGGAAGGAAAACAGTAAGCTACACAGCTATATGAGAACTAGATACATTTTTCTTTTATAGGGGGGAAAAAAAGGTAAAGTTGCGCATTCATTGATCCACTTGCTTTTTGTACCATCTCGAAATGGGTATGGGGTTTCCAGCCTCCCTACAGCAAATACACAATTGAAGTATCAGTCTGTGTGTCTTCTATTGGATCTTGTTTGGGGATGGGGGACAAAGGCATATAAAAAAATGCCAAATTAATAAAATTGCGGTTGATTTGGTCAGACACATTTCTCTGAACTACTTAGGAGAGGAAACCAGCGAACAGACCTGGCAAGATTAATCTTAGATTATTGTTCTGTTGTTCACTCCTTTGAATTCAGTTCTAAAGGAATTCTGGTACGTGGTGAAGCAGTAAATGAAAGAATTGTGTTTTTGTTGTGCTTAAAAAAAAAACCAAACAAAAACAAAAAAAACCACCCAAAACTACTATGAATTTATTAATCACGTGGGCTCAAGTCCAGCAAAGTATTGTGAATGCGCGTGACTTGAAACATGTTTTCATTATTTTGCTGGATCAGCATTGTGATTTCAATGTTATATAATACTGCCTAATAGTAAACCAAATTTTAAACTGGCAATTAAACTATGTTAATTTTGAAGATTTTAGCATAATTTATCTGTTAGATTAGGGAGGCCTTACAGACTGACTTCACTTAAAGAGGATGTGTCACTTATTGTCAGTGTGGTATGGACTTTATTTGCTTAAATACCTTCATTTGTAAAGTATGTCTCACTTGAAATTGCTTTGTATACATTTTGTAAAAATATTTATAAAATGTTTTGTAAAAAAAAAAAGTATAACAAATTGCAGTTTATTTTGTTATGTTGGATAAATACTGTTAAAAGACACAAGTCAGTAAATATATTGTTAATCCATGGATAGGAAATGTTCAGTTGGAGATTACAAATTGAAACAACCATTGCAATACAGCCAAAGATTTGGGAAAAAAATTACTATCTGTGATTGTCTTGATTTAACCAAGTTGAATATTTACATTTCTAGAAGAGGATTGTTCTCAGTTTTGAGTAATATGGTTGCAGAATATTCTTATTCCTGTGCTTTTTATAATGCACCCCTGTTATAAAATATTTAATAGGACAACTTTCTATACTCTTTATGAATCTTTTTGAACGTACACTATTACAGGATTTGGTTCATGTGGCATTACAACTGCATACAGTGATGTTGAACTCCAGGTAACAAGACCAGTGGTCTTGCTCTGTTTTCATTAGAAATATTGCTATGGTGAGGTTACTGAGAAGTGCTCTCCTTCTCCAGAATGTTTTAATTAGATAAAGACATCCTCTTCCTGATACTTTGGGGAGACAGAAGAAAAAAGAATGATTTTTGATAGTCTGCTGGCTGCCTCATCCATGCTACAGTTTTCCAAGTAGTGCTGACTGTGTTTGGTTACAGATACCTGTGATTGCAATACTTCCCATTCCTTCCCTTTGGCTGTGAGATGTTACAGTTGCTGATGATAGAATGCTTCTTCCTGCTTTTAGAGGAGTGATGAACTTTTCCTACTGTGATTGAATTTTTCAGAAAGTGTGCTGAGATTCTGATCTAGTAAAGCTCTTATGCTTGGAACTTCAACAGTTTCTTTTTGGAGGCTATGAAAATGAGGGATTGGTGAAGTCACTGCCTCTCAAGTTGGAATAGGGCCTGCAGTATTGAAAGGTAGATATCTTCACGGTTAGTATTCATTATTTTGTCAAAGAGACAAAATAAACTTGCTCTTTGAGTGCTCCCCGTGTGGATTCAGAGAGTATCAAAATGAAAAAAATCAGTTAATATATTATTTTAATCTCTCTCTGCATTAGAATGGCTAAACATACTGGGTTGTGGTTTGTTTTTTTGTTTTTTTTTTTAATCGTATCCCTGTAGTTTTGCCAGGCAGACTTTCTGGGTTGGGAAACATTTGATATACAGTTTACTGTGCAGCTGTCTTCACTTCAGAATGTCTTTTCCTTACAAGAATATGGTGTATTTTTTTAATTGCCTTTCAATAGCATTTTTGTGGTGGGGGTTGTTAACGTGTATTCCAGCATTCAGGGCAGCATTTCAGAAGATGTGGGCTTGTGTGATAATGCATAGCATATTTAAGAAAGTCAGAACACCTTTCATTTTGAGGATTTTTAAGAAATAAAGTGCCAGAATAAGCTTGGCACAAGGAAAAGTATGTAAGTAATTTTGAACTCCAGAGAAATCCCAATCCTTTTCAGGAGGTGTTTTCCTTAAAAGCATTTGAATTTTTCCTTTAGAATTGTACACACCTTCTCTTGGAGTTTTCACAATGATGTGTTTGTCAGACAGCTTCAAGAAATGCAAATAATTTGTCTTCATGACTTGGGAGTCAGCTGTCGCTTTGGTTAAAGGAAGTGTTTGCAGAAAACAACTACATTCTGATGAAGGTCTGAACAGCAGCAGCTCTGGTGCACAGGTTTAATACACTCTACACAGATTTCAGATCGTGGTAGTGGTGGCTGTACTGATTTATTTGTTTATAACTTATGGATTGGCATTTATCTGACTGTGCTACTATTCTTGCAATTAGTCATTGTACTGGAAAGTGAAAAAAAAAAGTATCCGTAATAACTAATTGCAGTAGATAAACACCAAGCAACCTTCAGCAAGCTTGCTTGTTCTAGGGAAGAAAATTGCACACAGTGAAAACCAGTAAGGTTGCTCTGTTGTGTGCTGAGCATAAAGCCCTGCTTTATTTTTTTCTGGACTTTATAACAGTTTTGTGGGGAAAAAATGTCTTGCAAATGGAGGAAGAAGCTAAATAAGAATTTAAGGATCTTCTGTAGTATTTTCTTTGCTTGGCCTCATACACTAGCTTTTGTTCAGGTGGATGCCATTTTTTCTGCAGATGATTAGCTTTCTGGAATGTAGTGCCCAGTCTTCACTGCTGCTTTTGCACTGCAGGATTTGTTTGTTTGTTTTTGGTTTTTTTTTGTTTTTTTTTTTTCCCCCTTGAAATCATAGAATACTTTAGGTTGGAGAAGACTCTTAACATCATTGAATCCAACCATTAACCTTACACTACCACATGAAATGAGGTGTTCTAATTTGAGGTAAATCGATGCAACAATATTAATGAAATGACAGCAGTATTAGAATTCAGGACTTTGAAGGGGAAGAAAGGTTAGTTAATCCGTGTTGATACTTCTAGGCTACTTTTAATGTCTCAGTTGGCTTTTATGTCTACATAGCTTTTCATTACACAGTGTAGTCATACCAGAGGCTAAATGTTCAAAATTATCCTGAATTCTTGGCTATTTAAGTTCCTTACTGTCAAATGTTGATTACAACCTGTGAAGATAGTGGTTTTTTCATTCAAATTAATGTACAGAACCAGGCTTTTCCCAATAGAGCCCCACTGTCTCTGCTCACCACTGAGGTGGAAGTAGCATAGACATAACTCTGACATTCCTTTCTAGACACCTGGTACATAGAGCCTGACCCACAGTCTGCTGAATGAATGGAAAGATGATTTTCAGTTAAAGATTATGATGGTAATACTTTAAAAAAAAAAAAAAAAAAAAAAATTAACAAAAAGCACAAAATTTAAGTTTTATATCATTGGGTGGAAGGTGATACAAGGACTCAAATTCTACAGTGATGACCATCTTGGCACTTAGGTAGGTTGCATTACATAATTAACAGTGTTATTTGGGGTGGTGATTGAAGAAAACATTTTCATATAATCATTCTTCTAATTTTTTCTCTAAACATTATACACTTTGAATAATTACTGCACAGTTCTAAAAATACAAAGCTTTATTCTCCCTTGAGTTTTCACTTAAAATGCTCATACAGAGATACAAAACCATGCTCAAGACATGGTGAGAAATTACTACAAGTAGCTAGTAAGTGGTATAATGGCTGGAATTGAAGTGAGCTAAAATAGTTGACATTTATATGAGGCTAAAATCCTGTCTGAATTACTGTGATCAAACTGAAGTTCAGCTGAAATTAAGTTTAGAAATTACGAATTGTGAAGTTTAATTGAAGTACAAGGGTGAAATAATTTAAATAATACCTGTTGTTCATGAGCTGTGTCTGAGCAGTTCGATTCTACTTGACTTCAAGCTTTGGGAATTACTTCAGAGATACTCAAAACTGACAACTTTTGAAAATTACCAGATGGCACAGAAATGACATCGGGAAAAGGTGCTTGTTTTTAAAGTTTTCATGTAAGCTCTGAAGCTGTAATCACAAATGATGCTATTACTTCTGTGAGTGAATTTTAGTTGGTTACGAGCCAGGCAGCCACTAGCCTTCAAGAGAGCAGGTATTTATTTGCATACAGAAAAAGTTCAAGAAAATTCGGCCTGATTTGGCTTCAGGGATTATTGTTGAAAGTCAAGGGACTAATATCAATAGGGTTATTTAGATGCTTTTCTTACATTGCAGCACTCAGCCACTGGACCAGCAGTGACAAAATACATACTTAAGTGTCTGTTTTGTTCTCTCCAGAGTAATTTAAGTAATGTAAATAAAAACATTTCTGCAGTATTATTGAACTTGAATACTTTTTTTTTTTTTTAATTCAGTTCAATTTGAAGGGGTTTTATCTCAGAACTACTTGCAAAGTCTCACTCCAAAATGTAAGGATACATTTCAACAATATTTGGGTTTAAATTTCTTGATAGATCTTGTAGGGTACTTTTTTTAGCCATACTATCGATGATATGTGTGTGTGATCCATATCCTTTGAGTGAGGAGCAGCAGAGAATAACACTGCTGGGAACCTACTGTAGTTCATTTCACAGCTTGATGTTGCTGGGAGTACCTGGGGCTGACAAATGGCAAACAGAATCAAAATGCATGTAGTCAGTATTACTGAGACTGAACAACTCAATTTCTCCTTGTGCTCATGGTAGAATTAATCAGGGATTTGAAAGTGCCCTGTTAGCAGCATAAGTAACAGACTAGTCTGCTGTGCCTGTGAAAAGTTGGATACCGAGTGCTTAGGAACATGGACTCTGAAAACTTTGCGTACGGAGTAGGAAATTCAGATGAAGCTGAAGGAGATGAAGATTCAAGGTTTAGAAGAGATGAATGGGAAGGTAGGTGGGTGTTTGTGGGATGGATTTTGTGGGGAACTTTTGAGATATGAATGACTAAAATTGGTTTTAAAAACACAGTATGTATTGTACACATAGGAAGATTTACAGAATTGCATTTATTTCTGTATTAGATTTTTTTTTTAAATTACTAAACATAATATTGTTTTCCCCACTTGCATCTCTGTGAAAATAAATGGGTGGTACCGGGTGAAGGATGACTTTAGCATGGTGAATATCACGCTCAGATACAGAGTTGTGTACCTTAACTGTTTCAAGGATGGGCTCAATGCAATTTGAAAGCTAGTTGTGAAAGAACATACCTAATGCACAAGATCTGGTTTTAACCTGAGCAAGAACATCACTAAAAATTGTGAGTAAACTCCAAAGTATTGTAGAATTAAGGAAATGTTTTCATGGTACTGAATGAGCATCGTTGGCAACATATCTTACTAAGAGGTAAGGAAAGCGTGGAATCTGCTACTACGCTGTTTTTTGTCTGAGGTTAAATTTCCCCCTTGTTAGAAAAGAGTAGATACTGAGA
This sequence comes from Megaceryle torquata, assembly GCA_024611175.1. Lineage (NCBI taxonomy): Eukaryota > Metazoa > Chordata > Aves > Coraciiformes > Cerylidae > Megaceryle > Megaceryle torquata. The sequence continues at coordinate 39,999 of JANIJG010013764.1, forward strand.
TTTTAGTGAAGAATTACACAACCTTATGACACCTGTAGTAGTTAGTATGTAATTTATGAGAATGCATTATGTTACTGTCATCTATTAAAGAGGGCAATTTTAATTCTGAGACAGTCTGAGAGTTAAAACTTTTTATTTTCTGAGGAGCTGAAGACATGTTTGTTTTTAAAGTTGAGTTATGTATGATTTGTCAAAGGCAAAAGAGAGGTGCCACCCTGCTCTAAAATTTGTTGTTGTTTAATCCTTTGACAATCAAATTTGAAGCCCCTAAGTAAATAAGCATTCTCAGATACTTCAAGCCTTAAATCATCTCTATCTCTTTCTGCAGCAGTGCTGTCAGAGACTATCCAGTTTATTTCAGAACCATTGCAATCGAGGAGGATCCTGCAAATAATCATAACTGTTTATCTGTGCTCCCATTTTCTTTCAGTGGCATGTGATACCTCTGAGGGGAACTGAGGTCTTCAATTTGCAAACTGTCTGGCTAAGAGTATTTGCATGCAGATGCGTTTAGCATCTATCCCAAGCAGGGTGAAGGTAATTTCTTTCTTACTGGGTTAGTTTAGTAGAAGTAAATACTAAGCTAGATACTCAGGCAAGATTATTGGTGACAGTGAAATGAAGAGCATCTGCCATTCTTTTTCAGATGAGAAAGTGATAATAGTTTTTTTGGCTACAAGTCTGATTCCAGGATCCAGGTATTGAAAGTATGTGAAGGTTGGAGTTAACCGTGCCATGAGTGGTGAGACCAGGTTAAAGGAGCCTCAAAATACTATAGGCACATAAAGATCTGTTTGTACTGCAATCCATAGACAATATTTGACTTGAAATCCACTTTTGTTGTGTGTATGGAGAGGAGAAGGAACAGACATAAACTGTTAAAAGTACATTGTTTTATAAAACAGCCAAAAAATGAGGATTTTTGCTTGCTTCTTGCTTCCCCTCTTTTACTTAAGGCTGCAGGAGCTTTGGCAAAGTTGAGTTGACTTAGTCTTCTGTAAAAAGTTTCGAAAAAGATAAGGGAGTGTGGAAAGTTGACTCGTCAGCTGTGTGTGTCCATTCCACAAGTAGTTCAGTAACATCAGTTTCTGTGCAAATAAACAGTAGGTTTCAATTGTCTGCTGCTAATTATCACCCAAATTTGTTTTGCACGCTCTTCAAAGGGACTCATATCTTTCCATTTAGTTACTTGTTTCAGTGCGATGAATCCTTAATTCAAACCAAACCTGAGTGAATTTCCCCCTGGAAAAAAAAATAAATGAGGAATGTGTTTATCCGTGATGACATCAGTGTCTCCTTTAGGTTTTATATATGTGGTGATTCATGGCCTCAGTGGGGAGGTGAATTTGTGTCAGTCTGTGAAGTGGCTTTGCCTGTTTGGCAAGTTTGTAAAGGGTTTGGCCGGTTGTAGAAGGGCTTAAATAATTGTGCCTAATGGGATGGTTCTGCTGGGCTTTGAGTAATGAGGGGAAGTTTTAAAGTTACACAGATGTAATCAAATCTCATTGCAAGTACTTTTTTTTTTTTTTTTTTTCCCCCCAGATATTATTTCCCTTAGCAGCATCATGTCAGTTGGTCCTTTGCACATATATTTTTTCTACTCCAGTAATCTTCTTTTTAATCTTTATTGGATGGCTATTTGCTCCTCTGTAATGATGTAGCCTACAGTCTCTTAAGGGCATTGAAATAAGTTTTGCATGCCTTTTCTCCACCAGAAACATCAACTACAAACTATATAGGACTATAATGAGAAAATAAGGCAATTTAAGACATATCTCAAGCAGATATCAAGTACTGCCTTAAAAGTCCTGTAGTGCTGTGTCACCTGGATATTGTCTTGGGCAGCTGGATCTAGGTAACCCTGCTTGAGCAGGGGTGTTGGACAAGATGACCACCAACCTCAACCATTCTGTGATTCTGGGCCAATAATATTAAGTAAAAACTGTGAAGAAAAGATTTTTAAGTGTGCAGTAGTAAATGTAACTTTGGTTTCACTGACTGCAGTTTTGAATTGAACTTTTAGGAGTCACAGAGGTGAATGAGGTATTGAAAAACACATTGGTTTCAGTTCTTCATGACCTGGAAAGAAAATACATCATCAGAAATATGTAAAAAGATTTTTACCAGTCAAATACTTAGTAGTTTAGGAAAAAAAATCACCAGAATTACAGGTGCCTCTATGACTATTTATCCTGCTTAAGGGAGTATATTTTTAATTTTTACACTCTCATAGCTTAGGTGCTGAGAACGTTTTAGCACTGCACTGTGCAGGTTGTCATACAGTGCATTCACATGCTTACACACACTCACCAGGTCCAACCTTTTGGACCTGCAATTATCGTTGGCTGTCAGACAGCTTTTTAGTTAGATGATTGCCTGTTCTTCTTCCACGGATGCCTGTCTTAGTGAGCAGGACAACACAGGTATGTTGTAGTGTAGTCAGGTCTATCTAAAGGTTTGTCTGTGTGCTGTGTAAAAGTTACACTAAGCCTGATGAGGTCAAAGACCTATCTGCAGGTACCCTTTCCTAGGTAGGAGTCTGTCCCCTGGCAAAATGCTTAACATCAATTCTCACTAACTCAGACTTCTCTAAGCACCACATTTCCTCCTCCAATTGACTCTGTAGAAAAGACAGCACTGGTCTCCCAGATCCCTGAGTACTCCCAGTACAAGTCTTTGTGAAGCCAAAATGGCAACTGGCAGTAATGTAGGTGTCATTTTTAGCAGAGCTGGGTCTTGAGTATTTACCAAACACCACAGCTATTGATCCTCAGCTGGGGAGTCTGTGGTTTGCTATAGCTTATATCTCAGGCAGTCGTGTTTGCTGGAGGGAGTGAATGCTCTTCATTTTAACAAGACTTGTCTGTTTTCACTGTTAAAAATATTTTATGTCCATCCTCATCCACAGTCTCTGTTATTTACTACTTCAGTAAGCTGCCAGCTTCCCCCTTGAGGAACAGTCTTGATCTCTTCCTTCAGCTTATGGTGAAAGCAGTGCTGGCAAAAGCTCTCTGAGCACAGATGGCGATCTAAGAAGGTCCTTATTCAGAGATTTGAACTTCTGCTTTTTCTGCACCTCGAAATCAGTCTTTCACAGAAAAAAAATAAATAAATAAAGTTTAGTGCCTTTGTGCTGTAATGGATCCATTTAAAGTGCAGTCTGCTATCCAGCTGGCTACACACTTAACAGCCACAGCGGGGGCAAGGGTAAATCCAATCAGTGAACTGCTGCCTAAAAAGGTGGCAGTGAAGTCATTAGCTAGCCCCGGTAATTGCTAACAGCTATTTACAGTTGCATGTGATTTTAGTACAGATTCTTGCAAAAAATTGTATTTGACACTGCACACACTTCTGCATGTAGGGTCACACAGACCTTCCAGGGTCAGGGTCCTCACAAACCTGGGGCGTGTTGTGCTGGCTGGGTGCAGATGTTAGAGCCTGCCTTAGTTGTGAGGATGCCTTAGTGCAGTGAGCCTGATGCAGGGGTCTGGCCTCCTTAACCTCAGCTGGGTGAATGGGTTTAGGCTTATATTGGTTGTAGCTCTGGATAATGAGGTTTTTAGAGGTGGTTATTTATTTATTTTCCCAAGAGAAGGGAGAAAGAATTGGAGGGAGGTAAATGCTAGAATCTGGGTAAAAAATTTGCTCTGCAAATCCTTTTCTTTTGTGCATTTTGACTACTTTTCAGATAGAAATAATGTGTGGATTCTGTAAGCCGGCAGACACAATAGTACTGCAAAGTGTGAATTTCTCCCAGCTGTCTTAATGGAGTGTTGATTTTAAAACCTAATTTCACTGCTGCTTGCTATGCAATTAACACCCAGTTAATACATTTGGTTAGTTCAGCTCTGTGGTACCATACATTGTGCTGGGGTGGGTGTCCCTATGGACACTTCAATCAAAACATCCACTTAAGATAAGTGAGTAGTCAAAGAGCAAACAAAATCTGAGGCTAAGGAAGCAGGCATAAGCCAGGAAAAGCTGGAAATACTGTATTTCTATTAAAATTAACTTGAATATAGTCTTTATTTCTGTTATACCAGGGAAAAAAACCAAACCAAAACATAGCAAAAAGAGAGAGAGTTGAGAGACAGGAAATGAAAAAATGTTTGTGTGTTTACAAAAGGATCTCGTAAAAGGGAACCTGACAGAATAGTGGCTGACACAGAGAAGTAGAATCAGATACCTCCATGTAAACTTGAAATACAGGAGAACAGGACAGCTAGTGAAACAAAGATAAGCATCAAGTGAGGTAAGAAAACTTTTAATGAGAGTATAACTGTTCCAGAATAGTAATAGAATAGTAGTTTCTGTCTTGTGTAACGGCAATGGTATTTACTGGTACAAGGTTTTGAAACACGGAGTACAGTGAGGTGGAAAAAACCCACCATGATTGTGGAGACTGCACTTTTTCATGAGAAAACGATTTGTGAAAGTTACAGCTTTCAAGCTAGTTTAAGATCTGACCATTCTTGCTCAGCAGTGATCTCTGAATGTCTTGTAAATATAATGATGTTCTATACTAATAAAACAAAAGCAGGGTATTTAGCCACTAAGGATAGATCAGGTGGAACAGGAAACTATTTCCAGAAATTCTAGAGCTCTCTGGGCTGGGGAAGGGATATTTCTCTGGATGCAAAATTTCTGCATTATATCAATTCTTGGTGAAGATTGCACATCAGTTTCAGGATTCTCCACGAGGTGGAGGAAGCAGCTTACTCTTTGGCATGTGGCGGAATGGGGTACAGGAAAGCGGCTGGGTGCCTCTCCTCTCCTTTGCCACCTGGCAGCCCCTGCACCGCCCAGCCCCTTGAACTTGTACGGAGGGAGCCTGCGAGAACAGGCTCTGAAGGTTTCTTGCTGGTTTGCTCCTCTTGAAAAAGATAACGGTGATTTCAATATTGTGATTTATAGGAGGTTTTAAGCTCTTGTCTCTTCATGAAGAAGAATGCAGAGAAACTTAGTCCCATGACTGTGCAATGTCTGTCCTGTGGTCACGCAGCAAGGTAGTGGCCAGGCTGGCAGATAAACCTGTTTGTCTGAAAATCGATGTGCTGCACTGTATTCAGTCCTAGAGGTCAATTTCACTATAAAATTGATGTTCTCTATGGATAAGATACAAGTAGGAACAATCACAGATAGCATCCGTAATTAAAATATTGTAACCTATCCTAGGTTTCTGTTAAGGGCTCTGGTTTTGTGAACACTGTTTCAGGTTTTCTGTTGACTTAGTGGGATTTGGAAGGACTTACCTTGAACAATTAGTCCCAAGGTTGTGTGTGTCACAGTCTTGTGTTTTCAGTCTTTTCAGCTCCTAAAAATCAAACCCTGTGTAATTTGCAGTTTCCTTTCCTAGTCCTAAATGCTATAATCTAATTTATTTTTATTATTGCCTGTGATGAAACAGGTCAGCCCAAAATAGAAAATACTAGTTATTTTAACAGTTAATTTCAGATAATTTCTGTTGAAAAGAGATCTCTGCTAATACTAAAGTATGCATGACACAACACTGCTTGCTGTTTTAGCTGGTCATCGTATGGCAGATTATGTGAGTTATTTTTCAAGCCATTAAAGTGTGTTTGCAGCAGTGCTAAGGTCATTTCCGAGTTTCACAGGGCTAACTTGGTTGTATCAAGATTAAAAAGCCATTGGAAAAGGATGTTATTAAGGTGATTTTACAATAAGTGAACACAGGAGTAGAACCAAAGACCGAACTAGTAAATAGCTTGGAAAGAAGGCTGTAAAGGGGTCTTGAGGAGTCATTTCATCCTTGATATGTGATCCTCTGCCTATACTGTTCTTGGCAGAACTTTGCCTAAGGTTGCAGTTACGAGTTTACACAAAAGGTCAATTTGCTTCCCTTTAGCCCAAATATTTTCTGTGAGCTCCTTGTTTCTGTGTTTGCACAAGCATTGTGTTGTCATAAATGAAACGTGTGAGGTTAGAAAGCAGTGGCAGGTGAGGAAGGTGCAGACTTGATAAATGTTGTTGCCATGAGGGAAAATGTCCATGAACCTGTTCTTAAATGTACAATGGAGTGTATTCTACAATGTCCCAAACCTTTTATTTTCTTGGGGCCAGGGCAGATGGTCGGTTGGTTTACTTAATGCTTGCTTCTCTCTTCCCCCCCCCCCCCCATTTACTAGTATAACTTGTGTCAGTTCTTTAAAGGAAATCAACAACAATATTTATGTTTTGCCAAAACATATGAGGGCTTCTTCCATCACAGCTTTGCCAGTTAGGGCCATAATATCATCTTGCTTCTGATTGATATACTTAGGATACTAACTCATCTAGCTCACAGCCAGGACTAACAAATTTCTAACAGCTTGGATGTATGATCTCTGCTTCAGGTAAAGTTTGGTCTCTGTTCCTTTATATATGCTAGCTTGTGACAAACTAAACAATGTTAACATAAACTTTACTGGAAGAGGTTGACAGGAGTCAAGCTTTGCTAGCCTCTGTGACAGCTAAAAGTCTATGTTGTGTTACTGAAGATTCAGATGATTAGTGGCAATCTGTTAGTGTTGTAAATCAGTCAAGATGACCAAGCCCCAGTTCCTTTCTAGAGACTTGAAATTCAGATGACCATAGTTATGATTGATAGAGTCTTAGCTTTAACAGAAATAATTCTGCTTCAATAATACAGAAATGTAATAGTAACATGCTTTCTCTGGGTGGAGTGGTAAATATATGGCAACACCAAACTAATTGAAGAAAGAAGCATTTATCCTTGAAGCACACAACCTTGGCTAGTCTTTGGAGCTGTGCTAAATGACGTGAATTATCTGAAAAGGCAGAACTTACCTCCAGGCACCTGAAAGAATACGTTGGCTTTGCTATTATGTTACCGATACAGGACTCAAATTGGACAATACCTACATGGGAGGTAGGTCACATTTAGCTAGATGGGACATCAGTTGCCACTCTGTTTTCTTTCTGCCTCAACTTCTCTAGCAACATGTAGTTCAGAGCAAAAAAACAATGGGAAGCTGCAGAGAAAGCTCTGATGGCTTCCCTACAAGGTTGGACTGGAGCAAGGACTAGCCTTTTGGTCTGGTCCTTGCTCTCCTCAGCAAGGGATGGCTCCTTGCTGATCTGTGCCCAGGGCTGGGAATACCATGGAGGACACCTACTCAAAGGCATTGCTGCACGTATGACCTGGGATGCTGCTCTTGCTCCCCTGCTGGTGACTTGCATGTGAGAAGTGTTACCTTCTCTGCTATGCTAATAACCATCCCTACATCCCCATCATCATGGATAATTGATGTAAAATGAGGCAATAAGAATAGGAATGAAATTTTACTGGTGTAGTTCAGAACTCCAGCAGATAGAAGCAAGCACGAAATGAATGCTGTTTCCTTTTAGAGTGATGGCTTTAGTAGCTTAAACTGGGACGAGTCTCCTGATACAAGAAGATCTATGTGCAACAGCATTTTTTTCTTGTATAATTCATTATCTTGATTGTTCCCTTCATCACAAAGATGCTATCATTTCTTACTTTTTAAAAATCTTTAACAGGCCTTCTTTTAACTGCTGGTGGATCAGGATGAAAAAAAAAAAAATCTTTAAAACATGTGGTGAAGTGAAAAATACACCAAAATTTCCCTTCGGTCTTCTGGCCAAATCTGTCTTATGGGAGTTGCTACTCCAGTCTTCTCTGTGCCGGAGAGTCATTTTTCTCATCTTCACTTGTGCTGCGAAATTGTGCTTGCTCTAATACTGAGGCCAAACACATCCTGAGAAAAAACTGCTTGGTTTGCCAAACATGCAGCTGATGACACATGTATTTATGCTTCCTGGCAAACTAAGTTAAACAAACAGGGACTAAGTTGGGCAGACGTTATAGGAGGTAATACTTCATTAGAACTCTGCTATGAGCAGCTTATTCTCCTTTCCAATTATGGCATCCCTAGGCATCCCTACTCCTCTCTTGGGTATTCTTGGGGAAAAAATATGGCATGTAAAGTCTTGAAAGCACAGCTACTGTACAGTAGGGGACAGTAGCTAAATCAAAGGGGCTGAGCACATGTACATCTGTCTCATTTTGTTAAAAGCATGGTTGTTTCTACCTCAGATATTAAACTGTTAAATTAATTCCTGAGAACTCAGTCACTCCGTTCATAGAGTGCCCGAATTCAAACCGCATTTCAGTAACATCAGTTTCTGTGCAAATAAACAGTAGGTTTCAATTGTCTGCTGCTAATTATCACCCAAATTTGATTTCCACGCTCTTCAAAGGGACTCATATCTTTCCATTTAGTTATTTGTTTCAGTGCGATGAATCCTTAATTCAAACCAAACGTGGGTCAATTTCCAACTGGAAAAAAAATATGTGAGGAATGTGTTTATCCGCGGTCATATCAGTGTCTCCTTTAGGTTTTATATATGTGGTGATTCATGGCCTCAGTGGGGAGGTGAATTTGTGTCAATCCGTGAATTGGCTTTGCCTGTTTGGCAAGTTTGTAAAGGGTTTGGCCGGTTGTAGAAGGGCTTAAATAATTGTGCCTAATGGGATGGTTCTGGTGGGCTTTAGAATAAGGAGTGCAAGTCCTGAAGTTACACAGGCACAGAAAAATCTTGTTAGACTTCAATTCCCATCCTACCTATAACAAGATATATGCGTGAGGATGAAATGGAGACATGGGATAACATGATCTAGACTCTTTTCTACTGCATTGAATCTGAACTTAAAAATGTGTATATTATATTTTACACAGGCTCCTTGGTTGTCACTGTGACCCTTTGCTATGTGCACAGCCATAAAATTTCAGTCACAGAAGTGAAGGAATTCTGGACATTTTTCTTTTTAAAATAAACAGAAAGCACCAAGTGCAAGCAAGAGGGATATAGCAACAATAAAATTTCGTTGTAATAAATACCACATGCAATCACAATTTATGAAGCAGCCAATAAAGACTAATTTAGAAAGAAAAATCCTTCTATTCTCTTTCATGTGGCTAAAGGCAGCATCATTTCTGGCTGTCTTTACTGCAGATTTATTCAAAGATTTAACACCCCCATCTGTTTTTCTTCTCCTGGAAGCTCTGAGGAGGATACTTTATTAACTTGCTGTTCTTCAGATTCAGATCTGACCTCTGTTTTCTTTTAATGTGGAGGTAGTTGGTAGTAGTTTGGAATTTTTTTTTTTCTTTAAAGAATACTTTCAAGGTATTTCTGTAGTATGATGTAGCATTTCCTGCATTTATTTATTTCTTCTAGTGACCTGAGTAAATAGACCTTAATTTAGGTAAGTCCATGAACACTGAAAAACCCTTCCTCAAATTTTGTATGTTGTCTTTTGATGCTTTCAAGATAGGTTATTTAACATCTCGGGGAAAAGAGCCTGTTTTGGTTTGGTGCCCAGTCAGCTAAGTCTGAACTGGTGACCTAATGTAAAAATGTTTGCTGCTGTCAGTGAAGGAAAGATTTCAACTTTATGGCAAGTATTCCTCAAACCTCACTGTTTTGGGCTTCTCTCAGTCACAATTAAAATCAGGGTCCTTCTGAAATGGAGCTGCAATTACAAAATGAATATCATCTGCATTTTTACTGTGGCTGTATCTGTATTTGTAAGGTGCATCTCGTCAGGATTTGATACAGGGAATTTGTCTTTGCGAAATGGAAACTTTTCTGTTTCTATCTGGATTAGTGTTTCTGGGCTCCAGGTCTATGTGACTGCTTAAACTCCGTAATATTTTTACAGTTTATTTTCAGTCCTGCCAAGTCCAGTCCAAATAGTTGTGTGTTTTCTTCCTACAGTGTAGGTAGAGTTATGTGCTGGTAGAATTGTTACAGCATGCAAGGCATGTTAAGATCTATAGGATGAAAGTTTTATGTTTGGATTGTCTTAGCATTGGTTGATGAAGGCAGGGAATCTTATTTAACAAAGCCAGAAGTAATAATAGACTTGGGAACTAGTAATTGCCTGTCACGATAGGAATGGGATCAATCTTAAGGAAGGGACACTCAGATTCCTAGATGTATTTCATGTAAATTCTGTGTGTGTTTTGCAAGGTTTGGTTGTGAAGTATGTAGGCACCTCTTCTTTCCTAGTATATGTGACTGTTCTGCTCAGGTAATGGACAGCAACCTGAGGAAGGCTTTGCCTTTTTATATTCTCAGGGCCTTCAGATAATATCTAAAATGATTTGCCTCCATTAGAGTGAACCCCTAAAGGAATGGTCACTTCTGTGTGGAGATTTTTGAGAGTGAATTGTGGTGAGCTCTGTTAATTTCTTCAATGGTGTCGTTGTTTTAGTTAGAACAGAACAGTGACTTTACTTTTCAGCTCAGTTCTTCTAACTGCACTGTCTGAAGTCAGCAGCCTGTTTTCCCAGACAGTGTCTGCTGCTG